>CAJNIZ010008475.1:270-13892 GCA_905231905.1 Symbiodinium pilosum
TCCAAGACTGCTTTTACCTGGAACCTATGCTTCCCAGAAGTAAGTGGAGCACAGCTCTCCACTCTTGTTTTGCTTTTGAATCTGTGCAGCCAACACTTTCTGCAAGAACTCCAGACCCTCCTACTACGTGGACTGAACCAGCGTAAATCCGTGGTACTCTGCAGTGCTGCAAACCCAAGACAGCATGGACCCACACAGACAGATGGAAAATGCGGATTTGGAAGGCAGATGAAGTTTTTGAAATTCGGAAGTTGCTCTACATTTCTTCAAGCTGCAAATGGAACACACTATCGCCAATAGATTTCCACAAATTTCTGTATGACTCAAACCCAAAACGTAAAGGCTCTAAAACGTCAAAGCCAAAGAGAAGGGGTTAAAAATCCCAGCCTGCCTGAAAGGTACACGCCTGAACTGTGTCTACTCCTTTGGTAACAATCCTCGCTGCGCACTCTTGCGATAGATGCATTTTTAATTGCAAATCAAAAAAGAGATTTACTGTCAACTCCCTTTGACCATTGGCTGTGTGTGTGCTGCAGCTGCTTGCATTCTGGAAGCGCTTCAACGCGGGCATGTGATCTGTGCAATCTGTGCGCTGACATACACGCGGTCACTCTGCATCTGTTGCTCCGCTGGCCATTGAGTTCCAAGATCCGAACTTAAGGCCCAGCTCTTTTCTTGTTCTTCTTGACCTTGCAATCGCACCTACTGTGCACGAGTTCTGGTAAAGATAGATAAGCCAGATTCGACGCCTCGAGTAAGTTCCAAGTTATAAAGATACCAGAAAAAACGTGAGTTCCATGCCTGATAACATAGTGGAAAAACAAGTGGAAAAATGAAGAAACTTTTGATGAAACGGCATGGCTATGTTTTTCTTGTTTCTCCTTTTGGTTGCAACTTGTCAGTTCACAACAACGTATTGGAAAGCAACATCAGTAAAGACAAAACTCGAAAGCAAACGCAAACTTTTGTCTCTTCGTCTAGTCTCTTCACAACTTGGAACTACACGCTGTTAATTTGGTTGACAGTGAGGAGACGAAGGCACAAGGTTTTGATCTTGCGTTTGCTTTCTCTTCAGTCCATGTAGATCGCAAACAACAATTGCCGTGCACGATATCTGGACTTACACGCCTGTCCAACATGTGGCAGCTTATTGGACTTGCAATCGTTCGCATCAACAGCTGCATGTGCACCGTCTCCCTTTTGCCGGTATAGTCTTTTAAAGATGTTCTGGAGAACAAGACAAGCGCAGAGTCTTGAAGTGATGGTCTCTTCCCTCTCATGGCTCTGGAGCATTGTGTCCAGAGCTCGACCTCTCATGGAACCTTACATGAAAGTACCGATAGGGCACCGCAATGAGAATGCCTTGAAGTGCTAGACACGACGTGTGCGCTTGAGCATCCCGTCAAGATAAGAAGTTTAAAGTCAAGGCAAGAGCAAGGGCGTCTGCGTTTACAAACTTTTGTATTCTACGTTGGAGGTGACTTGGTGGAGAAATCGTGCTTAGACGGAAAGTATAGTCAGTTCCGGGTGAAAGCAATCTTGGAAGTCTTGTTGCGTTTTAAGCCTCTCTCTGATCTACAGCTCTGCTATGCGCGGAGAAATGATGTTAGATCCTCTGATCATCTCTTCCATGTCATTAGTTTTATCTTTCTTAGTGCCCGGTCAATCCTTTTCGATCTCTATGGTATGGGCATTCTGCCCAGAGGTGGGCAACCAGCGCACTCGCAGTCCTAGAGTGATGGTCATCATTTCCTCCCCAATGCCAGGTCTAGTTGCCCACTTCATTAGTCTAGCAACAGCATTGAGTTCCTCATTTACCGACCAAGACTTTAGGGCTGGGCACCGGCGTGCTGAACATGCCGCCATGGTTACGATCCTCCAAGGAAATGAGGCATAAGCTGTACTGGGAGAGATGCACTGAGCGCAAGCCACAGGAAACGTTTAGAGACTGAGGCCAGATTTCTTCTTCTCGTTTGCTGAACTTGTGCATAAGTGATGACCGCCAGGTCCTCATCGTAATCAACTGCCGTGAAATACACCCCTTTGTTAGCCAATGTGCTGACCAGGTAGTCTTTAACAAGAACTGGGACAGGTGTGTGTGCGAACTCCGATATGGCAAGCTGGCTCAGACTCTGTCTGGTTAGACCGCAAACAGCGGACAGGATATGGCGGAGGCATAAATGACACGCCAACGGCCATATGCAGCCTTGCCTCAAGTACAACTGCCGCGGTGGACGATGCCTTTAGACCTAAATATCTGACCAAAAGCCGGCTGAGGCCTTTGTTCCAGGTCACCTGTACGAAGGTGTCACACTCCGGAATATCACATGCCTCACAAGCCACGCGGTGATGCTCTTCCGGTCCAGTGTTTCTCACTCTTGCCAAACCACTAGTCAGGCCACTATCTCATGCTGTAGGATTCCCAGCAGTGTCGGTTCTTCCAAGTGCACAGCAGAAGCAGTGGGCTTCCTGGTCCGCAGGGGGCAGGTTGGAACCCAGGTTGAACCTGGATTCTACCAAAATAGTTGTTATACTTGGTTTAGAAACCTGGCTTCTCCTCTTCTAGGGTCGGTTGAATCTGAATTGTGGAATCTGGGTTCTTGAACCCAGGTTTGAACAACTTTTTTTCGAAGTATGGTTGTTTTGAATCCAGGTTGAACAAAGTTCTGAACTTGGGTTTCAACGTGGGTTTCAATCCGAGTTGAACCTGGGTTCGAACTCAGGTTGAACCTAGATTGTGACTTGGTTGGAACCCAGGTTCGAACCTTGGTTGAACCCAGGTTTGGAAATCAGGTTAAATCCTGGTTCGGAATCTCGGTTCGGAATCCAGGTTTGAACTCAGGTTCAAATCCAGGTTCGGAACCCAGGTTTGAACTCGGTTCCTCCAGGTTCGGAACCTAGATTCGAACTCAGGTTCAAACCAGGTTCCCAGGTTTGAACCCAGGTCTGAATCATATTTGAAGCCATTTGAATCCAGGACCTGGTAGGAAGCCAGGATTCAGGTTTGAAAACATCGCAACCCAAGTTGAACTCTGGAAGGAATTTTCTTTTTGAAGGGAAGCTTACGGGGGGACTTAAAAAGAGCTTAAGGGGGAAGGCTTAAGTGGGAGGCTTGGAGAGAGGCTTGAAAGGAAATTAAAAAGGGGGAGGTTATTGAAAATTTCACGTCCCCTTTGTCGTGAGGGGGGGCTTAACGTAGCGCTGAAGGGGAGCTTAGGGCGAGAGCTGAAGGGACTTAAAAGGGGGGCTTAAGGGGTTAGGGGGGGAGAAGAGCTTGAAGGAGGGCTCAAGGGGAGCTTCAAGGAGAGTTAAAAGGGGGAGGTTACTCTGAAAATTATAGATGTCGTGAGGCGAAAAAGAAAAGGGATGTGTTTAGAGGGGGCTGAACGGGGCGCTTAAGGGGGCGCTTGAAGGGGGGGGTAAGGGGGGCTTAAGGGGCGGAGCTTAAGTTAAGAGGAGGCTTAAGAGGGGGCTTAACGGAAGCTTTGAGGGGGGTGTCCTGTCCGCCCGGGACATCCCCTATGAAGTCGGAGTATTTGGTGTTAATATACACCGTGAGGCCTTGGGTAGGTTCTACTGCTTTGCTGGCCGTGATAATGCTTACCCAGTGCAGTAGCTCCGCCCACCAGCCTCCGTCCCTCATGACTCTGCCCAAATTGGGTGGGGTCCTCGAATGGGTTTCCCCTCATGGTGCTCCTTCTACTTTGACGTGCGTCTAAGAGGAAGCACGGTAGAGGGAGGCTTTTCCCGTGACTCGATGGAGCCAAAGAAATTTTCGAGTGAGGCTTCCGTATCTTTGTGTGGTGTAACGAAGCCCAACTTACGATTTCCGCCTAGGAAGATATGTCGACCCATGCTGAGGACTATATCACCTAACAACTTATCCCATGTGGATCCTCCCAACTCTATGTCCGGGGGGATTTGCGTATAGCTAACCTGCGGCAGCCAGTACCCGTTGAGATGCAGTGGCCGATGTACGAGATCGCTGGCTGGAACTGCAGGCGTCGTCGTGAAAGCAGGTCTGCCGTTCGCGTCGAAAAGTTGCAGGAGCTCTGGGTACCGAGAAAATTGCGTCGCAATATGGCACAATGGGTTGGCCTTCAAGGACGTTCCCAGCATTAGGTTAAAGGGTGGCAGCCCCTCTAAGCCCACTAAGCCTGCAGCCTCGTACTCGCTGGTACACTTAGGACGGTCCTTGGGTGCACGCAGTAGCACCGTAAGCACTCGCCCCGGATTTGGTTGCGAGTCAGAGTTATGGCAATAGCTTTCACCCGAGTTTGCAGCCCAAAGGGTGGGTCTGGGGAACTGAAGCTATTAGCTGCTCCTTCTTTCTGTACCCCGGGAGGTTTAGAACCCAGGTTCAAACCCAGGTTTGAATCCAGGTTTGAACCCAGCTTTCAACCTGGGTTCAAACCTGGTTAAACCCTGGGTTAAACCTGGGTTCGAACCTGGGTTAAACCTGGGTTCGAACCCGGGTTCCTCTCTGAGTTAAACCTGGGTTCTGAACCTGGTCAGTTGCCCGACTCTACGCGAAGGAATCATATTTGTGGATAGGTGTTGGTCAATGTCAGGTGTGGTGCAGGACCCGCCTTTGACCATTATCATGAATCTTAGACCTACCATTCCGATCTCAACGCGAAAGAAACATGCAAGAGCTGCGCGACCATCAGTGCTGTTATCGCTTGGAGGATGGGAAGTCGGTCAGGTAGTTTTACTGCTTGTGCACATACTTGGGCAGGTAAAAGAGAGCTGAGAAGTTCATTCCACAGCGTGAAGAGTGGTATCGGCATCCTCTTTATCGCTACAGGTATAGCAATCTGAAGCGTCAGTATTCATAACCCGCAGCTTGTCTTTTTTTGTTCACACGACTACGACAGGTAATACGCGTGGCAAAAATTATCACTGCTGCTGCTGCTGCCGCCATTGCCGCCGCCACCATCGCCACCATCGCCACCATCACCACCATCGCCACCATCGCCAGTGCCACCGCCGCCGCCGCCTGCGACAACGGCAGCGGCAGCATAAGCGCTACCGCCATCTCCACTGCCATTAACAATGCCACCACCGCCGCCGCCACCTGGCACGGCTGAAGCCGCCACCGCCACCACCGCCATGCAACCACGAAACACGACCACCACCACCACAATCATCACCACCTACCATCACCACGACCATCACCACCACCATATCACCGCCACCGACGCCGCCGCCGCCGCCGCAGCTGCCGCCACCACCACCACCACCGCCGCCGCCGCCGCCGCCGCCGCTGGTGGTTGCGCTGGTTGTTGCGCTGCTTGTTGCGCTGTTGGCCTGAGCGTTGCTGTGAGCCGTGGGGCAAAGAGCAACAGCACGAGCTTCGGAGATTGGTTAGCCAAACTTTGATAATCCATTGTTCGTTGCAATAGGCATTATGTACAGAGGTCACATTTTCTGCAGCACTTGTTGTTGAAACTGACTGAAACAGGCATGCTGAGTCGCAATAGTTGGCCGCCGTTGCACAATGTTTTGTAGACATTAATATTTCCATCACTAGAACAGGCAGGGCCTTACAAGATGGGCCATGGATGTCGCCTTTGCGATGCCAAAGGCGGGACCTGAAGGTGTTTAGTTTTGCAGGTGGTAGAAAACAGGCAATTGTAAGATAAGCGAGGCTAGGAAGAGTACATACAGTTACAGAAAAAGCAATATAGATGGGTAAAGGCAGCACGAGTCCTGGAAACAAGGAGAGTTCTTGGAACGGTACTAATGGCCCAATAGTACGTCTAATGCCAAAAGCGGAAAGCAACATCCTCATCTTGCTGGACGGATCGGACTTCTGGAAAGAGGTACAACGAGAAGTTGGCTTTGTATTCTTATAGATGCCCCAGACATCTCATTCCCAGTTGCAAGAGCGACGCAGATGTGCGGGAAGGGGGGAATTTCTGTCACAAGAAAAATTTCGCAGTTGGGCGTGCAATGTTTTAAATAATGGGAATGCCAGTAGCCACGACTTGGTGTGAGCATCACATGCGGTGTTAGATGAGCGGTGCAAGCTTTGTGGATCAGCTCGTGTCCGCTGGCAGGAGTTCAGCGTCTTTGACGCATCTTTGCGATGTATGTGTTTGCTGGAAACTCAGCACTGCCCGCGGTAGATTTTTTTCATTCGGATTCAGTTATCAAACAAGTAGTATTATGAACATAACGCTGATTGTTCTTGTGAGTGCTAGTGCTTTGTTCATAGCGATGTTTATGAGCAATGAATGTAGGCGTTTCTCTCCAGAATGCTTTGTAGGACTTCCATGATCTTTTTGTGATCTCCATAGTATATCGGTGGGGTCCCCAAGGTCTCCTTGTTGGGAGCCATTCCCGCATTCCTAGACGCTTCACCACTCATAATCACTAGTCACTAGTCTTGCTTCTGCTGCTATTCGCGTTTCAGCGGGAAGATCTTATCCGAAGGAGCGGCGCTTTCGGCCGAGGGGAAATATTTTTATTCGGCCATCCAGGTCCCGCTGTTGTGTTCAGATGTCTGGTCCATTTGTCATTCGCTCTGAAATAGAATTGAGCCTGGTACTGGTGGCAGCAAGATCTATGGAAAGCAAAGCCGCTGCACTTCATCTGTTGTTGAATTTCAATTGATCATGCGTGCTTGGATTCTCAAATTCTGTCATTTGCTTTCGCTTCAACCCTTCAAACCTGTTGATTTGCGAAAGGCTCTCGTGCATGCGGTCGCGCTTACCCAAGTCCCGGTGTCATTTTCCATTTTCTTTTCCATTTGATTCTCCACTATTGAGGCGGATATTCCCAAACCCAAGCCCCCAAAGCCCCAAACCCAACACCCGCTAAACTCCAATCCCTGAATGACTTGGTTTGACGGTGCGCTTCCTTTGGCAGCCTGGTGCTCAGGAAGCGGTTTGAGTGACGCTGCGTGCAAAGCACAGCCAGCTGGAAGCCTAGGAGTTGATGGAGTATATGGGGTATCTTATGATGGAAAAGAAAATGGAAACTCAGGGATTATAGGGTAGATGTTGGGGTATATTCTAATGGAAAAGACAGTTATGTAGGGTCATACGGGGGATAGAGGGTCACATAGGCTGATGTCGGGTTATGTAGCGAGAGAGAGAGAGAGAGATATGTAAAGAAAGAAAGAAAGATATATGTATATATGTATATATGCAGGGTGACGGTTATACAGGGTCATATATGGTTTTAGCATTAGGATTTAGGGTTGTTCGGAATATGTCCTTAAGGGGGAAGCATTGGGAATACATTTCCTTACAAGGAGATCTTATGCAAAAAAAGGGGCCTACCATGACCTACCTGATGATAATTTTAATGCCATGTATTTTGAACAACTACCATATAGAGGTAATTATATCTAGATGGGCTCCCTTTAAGCAGGGTTATAAGTTAAAGTTATAGGGTTATTTAGGTAGAAATACGAGTTCAGGGATATCACGCCAGAATTCGGGAATCAAATTGGAAAGCTTTCAACACGTTACAGCACCTGAAGCCCGCTATAGATGCACTCTCTGCGTCACCTCAGCATCAGAACCAATTCAGGATTGGCAAAAATGCTACCCATGTCAAAAGTTCAAAAAAGGATTCTGTCACTGGGTTGAGAGAATCTCAAGCAGAACACCTTACTACAGGGGCTTGAGGTCCTGGCTGCACATTGTCTCAGGCTCACATTTCTGCGCAACGATTGTTTGCGGCGCATATCTTGCTGATGGAGGCGCGTTATACTTGTGTGGAGCGCCAGCCAATGGCAGACGCCCACTCCGCATGCTGACGATCACCTGCTCATGTCAACCGCTAACGTGCTGTCCAAGCTCCGAGCAGGCTCAATATGGATGCTACTTCCTAAAGAACTTCCAGACAGTTGCTTGTCCGAGGAGCCGGCAGATGCTGAGCTTGTATGTAGCCTCCAAAAAAATTTGTTGATGAGCAGCACCCTTTCCTTTGCAGGCCACCATGCGTCTGTTAGCTAACAGAGTTACACTTTGGGTGAGAGTCTTGTATGAGCGGTGGGACTTCCAAGCTGAAAACGCTCAGCTCCAAGATGTTCTAGAGCCACAGTTGCATGCAAATTTGGCCACGGCATCCAAATTCCGGTTTTCCTTTCTCTGTGCAGTCGCGCTAAGCTCTGTCCATAAAGCCTCTTTTCGATTTGATTCTCCATTATCTCGAATAATCTATAGATATAGATATATATATATATATACATACGTTTCTATATGTATCTATATATTCAGACACTTGTATAGAAGCCCTGACATCTTAAACCGTACACCCTGGAAGTGGCTAAGAAGGACGGTTGAGTCCCTGCAGCGGCTGTGGGAGGACGAGGAGCAGTGGCTTGTTGGGTCCGGGCTTCTCCTTCCGTGATATGTAGAGGTGTGCCGGCATAAATGGTTTGGGGTTTAGAGATTAGGATTGAGGTTTGGAGTTCAGGGTTGTGCTGAGAAGCAGAGCAGAGGAGGAAGCTGTGAAGGATGGGTTTCCCAACAATTGCTGTGCACGGTTTCTATCTGTCGCTCCAACAAGTTCTTCTCCAGATGCAGATGTTGACCCATGCCATCCCAAAACTTGCAAAATGTTCCGTGTGCATCCCTCCAATCCACTAAGGATCCACGGTGTTTTGAGCAGCTCGAAGTGGTATTGAACAATCTGACGGCAAAGTCTGGTTTTACGGGTTATATAGGGATAATGGAAAATAGAATGGAAACTGCTATAATGGGGTAGAATATTGGGGTTATATGGGGGATAATGGAAAAGAAAATGGAAACTCCTATAATGGGTTATATTAAGTTATATTATGTTAAGTTCGTGTGTACCTGACCGTGGCCACCATGCAGCTAAAAAATTCGGAGAAAGCCATGTCATGCCATGGAAGCTGGTGATGTCAATGCCACTCAGCTGCAGGCATCTGCAACTCAGCTGTGGCCTTAATCATTCCACTGATGCTCCTTGCCTTGCCATTTTGACTGTGATGGTGTTAAACATGGTAAATTCAGGGCTCTTGTAGAACAAAATTTTACATTTCTATAGATATCTGGGCCCAATATCAATAAAAAAGATCTTCTTTAATTTTGTTTCAACAAGAAATGAATTATCATCCTAGGCCGTAGGCCCCAACCCAGCGTGATGGTGGTGAGGTTGAGAGTTTCTCCTGCGGCTTGCTTGGCCCCGTTGTGCACTCAGGGGACCAGCAGTTTTGCAAGAGATACCAGGGGGCCAGGGTTTAGCGCTTAGGGAGCTTCTCAAGATTAGGGATGCTATTTTGGAGTCCCCAATAACAAGGACTATAGCTTTTTGGGTCTCCAGTCAATGGAAATTGCCAACTCAAAATGAAGTTTTGAAGGAGATGCCTGAAAGAGGCCCAACTGACTGTGGCTTTCTTGACAAAGGGCCTCTAGCTGGACCTTATATAATTGTCAGCATGATCCTACAGATGGGGGCTATCATGGACAACCTCTTTCCTGGAAATTCTTATCCGTTAACGTCTTGGCCCTAGCTTCTCCCCATATACCCGTGTATATCATTCTAGAACCCTGTCATGGGGACCCCTAGTTGAACCACCCCAAATATGGTTGTTTCCCAAAATAGGAGGACCCCAATATAGACCCCATAATATTATAATCCATATCATTGGGACCCCCAAAATGGACCCCTAATTTTGGGAAACCTCCCATGTCAACCTTTCTATATTGAAGTTCAAGGCCTGCCGGACCATGCCCCCGTCGACCTTCCCGACATCAACTTGAACTGGTTTGTCGTTTAGGGTTGAGAGTAGGGTTGTATGGGGGTGTGTAGAAGGTTATGTAGGGTCCTGCTATGTAGCTGAGATGTACGGAGATAAAGGGTTTGTGGAAAATCAAAAGGGAACAAAAGTTGGAACCTTGATTTTTTGGGAATTATCGGGTTTCTGAGTTTACCCCTTAGTACTATGATCCTTGTTGTGGGAACCCGAAAAGTCCCCAAAGCCCTAAACCTAAAATGCACCTCTTTCACCCTATATAACCCTCTAATAGGAGGGAGGCAGTACTCCAACATAACTTAGGCGGTCAAGGTAATTATATAGTCCCCCTCAAGTAGATAGAATAGAAATATAGGGTATATCAGGATCTTATCATAACATACCCGAAGCCATATTCTATCTACTTAAGGGGGACTGTAGCCCAATAATGGACATTCAAATGGAAGATCAAACAGAACCTGGGGAATACACGTACATATACACACGTATATATACAGATATATAGATCAGGGTTTAGGGTACATCATGGGGATAATATCCCTAGATCCTAGACCCTTAATACATCCCAAATCCTAAACCCTAAATCCTAAACCTAAACCTTAAGCAGTGATCCCTAAACCCTGAATAGCCCTATATAACCCTATACAATCCTACATAACCCTCTATAACCCCACATAACCCTATATAATCCAACATGACCCTGTACAATCATACATAACCCTATGTAGCCCTACACCAGGCCACCGCCTCCCTTGGAGCAATGTACAGTTGGGGCACTTGCAAGCGGATCGAGCGGATCCCAGGCCTCTTTGGGATGTGGGAAATTCCTATTGAGAGGAGCCTTAAAGGGCTTATAGGGGATATGTAGGGGTCTATAGGGATATTGTAGGGGTCATTAGAGTGTTTAGCGTTTCCCGAAATTAGCTGTCCCTTTCTTGGCGCTTCCCAAATTCTCTTGAAGTTTCACGTGCATGTATGAGAGCTGTTAGAAGTCTGCCCTGCGTTTCCAAGCTAGAACCTGTCCGCAAGAACAACCAAACGGCAATGATGTCAACGATTTGTGGTCAGCTGTGGTCCATTGCACGGTTTTTCACAGGAGTTAGGTACCTTTCTTGGGTAACAGCATGGTGTGCCAGTCTTTTAAAGCCAAGATATAGCAGTATGCCAGTCTGTCTCCTCGTTCAAGAGTGGCAGCAATGGCAATGAAGCCATTTGAGCTATAGTCTGAACTCCTTACAAGGGGTTGTAGGGGGGATGATATAGGGGAGGACTGTAGGGTTTATTAAGGGGGATACTAGGAGTTAAGACTAGCTCATTTCAAGCTCTGCCACAACAAGAAGAAGGGTAATCTCAACAACTGTGTTGCTCTATTTTACGGACACTTTGGAATCACTAGAAGTGACAGTTCGCGATGGTCAGGTGCCACCCAACAGCCATTTTGTATTCTCTTGTGATTTTTGTAATTGCCAGCTGTGGTTATTTGTCACAGTCTTTCTACAGTGAGTTGTCGAGTTGTCGCTCGATTGTGTGTCGACTCTGTTTAGATAGGTTGCTCGCGACCAGGAGGAACACAAACTCATGGACCTAACTTCTTTCAACATATACTATATAGTAGTTTCCAATTCTTTTCATTATCCCGATAAAACCTGTATTTTCAGCCCATATAACCCCCATTCCATGAAGCTTGCAGCATCCTTGCAGATGCCCCTGGGATATTGCTTTGTAGAGTAATCAAACGATTTACGTGTCATATGCTTTTAGACATGTTTACCAGTTTTCTAGAACCGCTTGTGCTTTGCATTCGTTCCAGAGGAGTTATGCAAAAATGACCTTAGCTTTCAGGTTATGAAATAGTCAGGCCATGCTCCTTCACCCGAACTAGATCTAAGAACCCCAAACAGCCCGAACTCCAGTAAACCTTCAGCCACTAAGCCCCAATCCTCTAATGCTGCAAGCCCGGGTCCCTGAGGTGCTGGTGATTGATTCACTGCAGGCGGAGCGGCGAGAAGTACAGGTGGCCACAGCAAAGTTCATTGCACACGTTTTATTGGATGTTACCCAGAGTAGCGCCGGGGATGTGTAAGGTTTAGGGGCTGCGGCTTCTGGGTTCAGCATTGCTTTGTCACTTGCGCACGTGCGTGTGCTCAAGACGTTGTCCTCATCTGAGAACTGCTTTCACTGTTCGTCTCTCCCTCCGTCATTGCTATTAGTGTCACTACGACTCAATCAGCTGGATTGTGGTTTGCAGCTGACATCTTCAACATCATCCGGCAATCCTTACTGCCACAAGTCCCATTACTGAAGCCCTCAGCTACGAGGCGCAAACCCTACCATGCATAGTCCCCCTAAACCTTACATAAGCCGTATATAAATCCTCTGCATTTTCTACATAATTTCTATCTAGTCCCCCTAAACCCTACACATTGCTCCCTACCTAAATTCTGGTCAGGCAGATTCTTTGGTGGAGAAGGCTCGCATAGTTCTTCCAGACTGGTCGTAGTAATGTGGGGGGTTCCCCAAAATTGCGGGGTACGTTTTTGGCGGTCCCAAGAATAAGGATCATAGTATCTGGGGGTCTATATTGGGATCCCCCTATTTTGGCAAACTGATATATACTTTCAATAATGCTCATGAGGACCCTGAAGATAAAATCATTGATGTTCGTGAAGCTCAGAAGAAAAACAGTGAGAATGAGCGTAAGTAGAATGCTGATAAGAAACGTACCGCTTTACCATTGAATCCTGAAACTTTGAAAGTTTAATTCCTTGAACCCTAACCCTTGAACTCTAAACCCTGAACTATTACCCTACCTCCTGCTCCTACCCCTACTCCTACTCCTACTCCTATTGCTGTTGGTGCTGCTGCTACTACTACTGCGACTTCTACTTCAACTGCTGCTGCTACTGCTTCTCCTGCTACTGGTGGTGGTAGTAGTAGTAGNNGCAGTAGTAGTAGTAGTAGTCGTCCAACTTGCAATGTAGAATGCGACTTCGGGACCCCTTTGAAGGGGCTTTGGGGAGATGGGGGTATATGAGGAGATGTAGGATTTAGGGTGCGTGGCTTGTGCTGTTTAGGGTTTCCGAAACTCAAGGCTTTTAGGCTCTTGGTCTGCCATGCCCGGCCATGCCCTCTGTTTTGGGAAACATCCATAGGTCTATCTTTGTAATGATGCTGACAGTTGCGATCGCAGGCAAAGCAGTGAAATTTTGAATGACGGTCCTAGTGCTGGTTTGAGCTGCGATTCGGAAAGTAATTGGTTGCAAGAGCTGATAGAGCTTGTGCCTGATCCAATTCGCTAGGCTTCTCCTTTCGGATTGTTGTGCATGCTCCAACAAAAAGTGCAAAATTACGTAGAATCATTGCTATTGAGACCACTATGAGCAGGTTCAGTCCGGCTTTGAGACTTGATCCCGTCTTTGCTGGCCCCTAAACCCTAAGTGGTCTTCTCCAGCAAAGCCTACATGGACACCCAGTCTTAACGAGCTTCGCAAGCAATAGCCTGGGACCCCCCCAATTGCACCCCTGTATGAAGACCTAAGCCCCAAACTCTTAACCTCCTGTGCCCAAAGCGCATAAAGCTCCGAGATCTTGCACCCACCAAGTTCTGCCCAGAGCACAAAATCCTGTCGTCTCCAATGTTAAACAGCCCCCCGACAGCTTAAATGAAATGTCTTTTGTATCCTATCGTACCCCAAGTGGGGACGTGTTCAACGCAAAGGGATGACAATGGGAAGATACTACTTCACTGCAGTTCTGTAGTACAAAGTGCCCATACAACTCTGAACCCCAACCCAGCAGAACAACCAGAAGACTCTGAGGCCCAAACTAGCCTTTGTCATTTTCTTAAATATTATTGGTATGAGTAGTTTTTTTTTTTTTTTTT
>CAJNIZ010008477.1:0-14633 GCA_905231905.1 Symbiodinium pilosum
TATATCACCCTATGTAACCCCTATATCCCCCTTCTAGTTCGGAGGTTTTTGCGGGCAGGTTGGGTTTAGGGCTCTGGGCCTCGGTAGACCAGGCGAGCGCAAGCTTTCCTGACTGGTACCCTTTTCAGCTGGAAAGGTCCTACTACTTCGTTTTGGGTTTAGGGTTTAACCCTAAACCCTAAACAATTTTAGGGTTTAGGGTTTGGGGCCTGAATCAACGCCAGTTTTGGCAATCCCCTCGCCGGAATTTGAAACCCCCCACCCCCCCTCCCCTTAATGTCAAATACGCCCAGTATATTAAGATATACCACAATAGGAGTATTCAATACTAGTGGGGGTGTTAATATTAGGGGGAGAAGGTTACTCGATGCTACTCGTTCACAGGCCCGAATCAACGCCAGTCCTGGTATATGGGTACTTCTCTAAATTAGGGTCCCATTTTCGTACCCGTAGATATAAGGTGCTGTTAGAAAATCCATAACCAAAAGGGCCCACAATTTGGGGAACAACTCATATTCCTGACAGCAGCGGTTGATTAAAGATCACATCTGGTCGCTGCAACTCGGTTTAGGGTTTAGGGTTTGAGGCTTTTTCAAAATCATCCCAACATACTCCCCAACAGTCCCTATTGAGTCCCTAACAGCCCCCACTTTGAGAAAAGCCCTGACCCGAAATCCTAAGCCGTGTGGCCGTCTGGTCGTTGTTGCAGCTTATGTTGAGCCAGGACCTCGCGATTCCTTTCAAACACTCACTTAAGGGATTACAATAGTACCCCCCCAGGTACCCCCCAGGGTTTAAGGAGCTAATAAGGACTATATAGGGCTTAATAAGGCCTAATAGGGTTCTAAATCTGGGTGGAGGGGGGTACCTTTGGGGGGGTACTATTGTAATCCCTTATCACTTGATGCGGTGGATTCCTGTCAAACACTCACTTGATGCGGTGGATTGTGTCAGGCTTGGACATGACCCTGAGGCCCAAACGCGCAATATACTGCGGGGCATTCCCATTCTGCCCCCCAAAACCCCGGACCTTTCTTTTCTGGAGAAGTGGTCCTTGAGCATTGCTTGACATGAGCTATAGTCTACACTCCTGGTATCCCCCTTAATAACCTCCTATAAGGAGTTTAGACTATAGCTCACATGAGGCTCCCCATACATACACCCAACACCAGGACGTCCTTCAAAATCTTTCTCAACGCGCGATGTCATAGTCTAGGATCCTCATACTTAACACGGTTGAGAATGTTAGTTCGGTCGACACAGGGGTTTGCATGTGGATCGTGATGCAGAGCTCTAGATTGAATCAGGTTGTGTGGTTGTTTCTCCTGTAAACACAAAGGGATTCTAAGGGTACAACATCAGCCATTGACAGTACGCACAGAACTTGAACCTTGTTTCAACCTTCTTTCAGGTGCTCGTGATCGAACAACCCCCATGAAGGCAACTTATCACCTTAACACGGCTTAGGTCAAGGGTTTAGAGTTTAGGGTTGGCATTTGGGGCACACCTTGATGTCCAGGAGGATCCACTATGGTGTCTCGACTAGTCTACAGCAGGCGAAGTGCGCAAAAATGAGGGTTTCCCAAAATGTTCCTTATGCCGAGGCTATCAAAATTATGGTTTCTGTCCTTGTACATGACATATTCGGGGCCAGATTAGACAAGGAAGCCCAAAAAGACCGCACTTTTAACAACCCCCCTAAAATCTGTGCCAGAGACCGCAATAATGCTTTGTAATCCCTGTATGTCCCTACTATGGGTAGCAATGGTGCTCTGCTTTGAAAAATACCTAGATGAGTTCCTAGGGCCTGCCGACGTGCCTGAAGTCACACGCCCCCTACAGCTGCGACTGACTGTCAGTCAACGTAATGACGGGTGCAGGAAGGAAAGAGGCCTGGTCC
Organism: Symbiodinium pilosum; assembly: GCA_905231905.1. NCBI lineage: Eukaryota > Dinophyceae > Suessiales > Symbiodiniaceae > Symbiodinium > Symbiodinium pilosum. The sequence continues at coordinate 1,901 of CAJNIZ010008477.1, forward strand.
TCAGACCCCGATCCCAAAACCTGTCTTCCTGAACTCCACCATCATCATCGCCAAATTCCAAAATGCTCTTCCCCAAACCGTAACAAGGAAACCCCACATATGGTGTCGAGGCCTGCGCTCCCCACTTTTGGTATTGTTGCCTGGCCCTGACCCCCCCCAGGTCTCTCAACAATGTGAGCATTCACAAGGGTGGTAGGTGTCCAAGTCACTATCCATCGAACTGTCCTCGTTTTCGAAGCCTCAAAGGCGCCATTCCCAAAATGTCATTGTTTTTTGATGTGGCAATTCTCAAGAGAGCCAGCCATCACAGGGATGATGGGCGTTGCGGCCATAAAAATCGTAAGTGTCACCGGTTCTTTATGTCGCAAATCTCAACAATGCCAACAGTCATAGCCGGTGACTTGTCATGGTTTTTTGATGCTGCAGATCTCAAAAGTGCCAACAGTCACACGCATGGTGCATGCCTCCCACCACCCACCAAATAGGGGGAGAGAGAAAACTATGAACCTAAACCAGAAAGTCAATGCCGAACTTGCTACACGCTTTAGACACTTCCACATCGAAGCTGCGCTGCTTCCACCAAAAGGACAGCCCTTGGCTGCAGGGCGACAGTCGGAGTTGTGGGAGGGGGATGCCACCCAAACCCTCGGGAGGAGGGGAAAGATCTGAGATGGCAGTTATTGAAGGAAGCCAACCACCCACACCACAGCGGGAGAGAGGAGGTCTGAATGTTTTCAGCACAAAAGAATGCTGACAGTCTTGAGAGAAAAAAGAACCCACCGCACCATGAGGGCGGAGGGTGAACTTTCTTAATTCATTTTCAGTCATGGGAGAAAGAGCAAACCCACCACACCATGGGAGGGGAGACTGCTCACTGAGCACCAGGCTGCAACCTTATACCCGAAATCTCTACGTTAAACCTTAAACCCTAGACCCTGACACCCCCAAACCCCCTGAGGCTCTCGTTCCTTTCAGCAAGCTGGCAGTAGCGCGTGGACATCTCATGGTCTCTTCGCTCTGTGCACAAAAGCCCCTCAAGGAACCGACCCCCATGCTTTGCCTCAAAGGGTTTGCCAGGCTTGCAAGAACATAGCATGAAACAACTACTCTTGACTGGAACCACTACACCCTCAACCGCATTAAGGAGCTGCATCTGCAGCACACTTATGCACCCCACTATAGTCCCCCTTAAGTAGATGGAATTTGGCCTTCGGTATATTATAATAAGAAACCCATGTACCCCATAGTCTATCTACTTAAGGGGGACTATAGCCTAAACCCTAAACCCTAAATCCTATATTCTATCTACTCAAGGGGACTGTAGCCTACAAGATGGAATCACTTCTTCTTGGTGATCAGCGACTAGGGGAATGGATCTCAGATGATCCTATAGCAATACCAACATAATGCCCAGTAACATCGTCGTTTGATATTCCTTTTCGTTCATTCTCTACTAGATCGGTAAACCCTTAACCCGCAATGGTCCGAGTTGCTACCCACAGGCGCTTAGCATCAGAGTATTTGCTGCCCTAAACCCTAAACCCTAAGCTTTGTGAAGAATGCTATGCAGAAACATTGCTAACTGTTGCTTGAGGAAGCCATTGTCCAGTACAGGGTTTAGGGTTCAGGGTTTAGGGGGCTACGGTATACAATGGTCGTAAGGCAAAGTCCATGAAGCATTCTTTTAGATGGTGGGAATCACACAGGTACATGACACCCTAAACCCTAAACCCTCGAATTGACTCAGAGCTCAAGACTCTAAGAGAAGGCTGTTTCGGTTCCGCTTTCATCTATGCTACTGTTGATGGATGAAATCTTGCACCACCTGCGGGCCCTAAACTACTGCAATTCCTAGGACTTTAGGAACTTAAGGTGGTGCAAGATTGCCTCCATCAACAGTATCGATTGTAACCAAGCGATTAGGTGCCCTTCATGATTCTATAGGGACCATTTCGATCAATTCTCTGTCGAACATCGGCCACTATGTAAGAACAGGGGTGTAAGGCTTAATCAAAGCTTGCACAGCTTTGAAACACTACGCCCAGATGGGCTAGTATTTCAAGGATGATGGGACGGTCCTCGAGGGTGTATGTATGTGAATTCACAGACAATCGTGGCTGCTCCAGCACGTCGAGCGTAAGAGCCAAAGCGGCTAAACCTAAACCCTGAACCATGTTGCGAGCGAAGCCATTGCCAGCAACAAGCCTTCCATGCGGCTTAGAACAAAACATGATCCCGCGGACATCTGTGAAATGATAAGCCAAACTCATGTCCCTCACCATGGCGACTGTAAAGTGGTTCGGCCACGCGGATGGTTTCGGGTGTAGGGTTTAAGGCTGAGGGTTTAGAGCTAACTTTCTTTCCATGACGCATAGAGACTCTCTTGAGACCCAAAGAATTTGTGAGGTCCTTCCAAGGACAGGCTGTGGCCGCGATCCACATGTCTAAGTAATAGGAATAGTCATAACAATAGTATTAGTAATAATAATAAGAGGAATAATCGTAATACTAATCTAACAACTAGTCCCAAGCCCCAAGCTTCAAGGCACTACAACTTCTACAAACCACGAATGCGAGACCTTTGAACAATAAACCCTGGGCCCTAAACCCCTAAAAACTCCTAACTCTACGTTGCCTAAACCCTAAACCCCTAATCCCCCCAACTCTAACCACTGTAGGACCTAACCCTAAACCCTAAACCCTAAGCCCTAAACCCTAAACCCTAAACCCTGTTGCAGGACACGGCTGGACCCCCAACTGATCCGATTCAACTTGGCCGGCTCCAAAAAGCCGGCGCTGGCATGCCTGGACTATGTGAGAACTTGGGGGTTTAGGGTTTGGGGTTTAGGGTGTAGGGCGTAGGGTTTAGGGTTGATGGCTTCCAGTTTAGAGTTCACGGTTCAGGGCTTAGGGTTTGGGGCCTAGGGTTGACGGTTTGGCATTGATGGTCTAGACTTTCGGAAACCTGACGCGCGAATCAACAGCTTTGCAGAGGATCGTACATGAAGTAGGACTAAGTAGGGCTTTGTCTCGGTTTCAGTGAACGTAGGTAGGGTTCCTTAGTTCTTGCTCCGTGTATGCATGGGACGTCCATCTGCTAAGACCCTACATCTTGGGTACTGCCCCCCCCCCCAGTAACAGTCCAAATTAGGGGTCCTATTAAGGGCTATATATAACCATATTATAAGTATTATCCAACTGTTATTGAGGGGGGGCAGTACCCAATGGAAACCTTAGCCCCAAACCCCAGACCTCAATCCCAAAATGGACCTCTAGACTCTTAGGTTGAGGTTGCAACCACATAAAGACACGGTTCAAGACGGCCCTGTCGGATTCCATAAGCATTTGAGCTGTAATTTAATCTCCTAGTATCCCCCCGCATACCCCCCATAATACTTCCCTATATGCCTCCCTGAATAGCCCCTTTTAAGGAGTTTTGACTAAAGCTCATTTAGGGTTTGGGGTGTTGTGCTTGGGGCTCAGAATTCGAGTGGGTTCAGAGGCCCGAAGTATTCGCCTCCTCCAACCATGAGGGTAACAAGGTTTAGAGACACTTTAGGGTTTAGGGTTTAGAGCCACTGCCAGAAAAACCATGACATCATCACTGTCACCAGTAACGCGGCAGAAGCATTGGTCACCCCCGAATACCTTCGCGACCCAGGCACCTGCTTCTCGAACGCAGGGCACGACCTCAGCAAGGCTTTGTCAGAAAGAGTCTCCTCCTCTAATCCTAACCATGGGCCCTAACATGAGCCCTTACCTGTCTCCCGGGTCATAACTATGCGCCCTTCATTAGATTTCTAGGGTATCATAGGTACTTAAGTACCGAAGGATTACGGGCACATACTGGCCCATAGGTCCAGCCTTAGAATTCTTAACACGTGCTCAAAGCCACACAAAAATCTCAAAGCTTTAGGGTTTAGGGTTTAGGGTTAAACGTCCATGCTGAGTGGGGGATTCCCTACTCGCCGATCTGGATTTGGGGGTTGCGATTTTTTGACTCACGCTTAGAAATCGAGATCTGAGCCCTGGACTACTAGGTCCCCCCAAAACCCTATATAGTCCCCCATAGGTCCCCCCAACCTAAACCACCATCAGGACCACCCAGGACAGCAGAAAGAGGGCAGGCTGGTGGCACTAAAGGATGAGAGCGACAACGACAAGAACAAGACATGGGGGGTTTCCCAAAATTAGGGCTACCCTTTTTGGGGGGTACCCATAATAAGGATTATAATATCTTGGGGTCTATAGTGGGGTCACCCTATTTGGGAAACTACCACATTCATCCTGACAGTATTCACGTCGGTGCATGTAAGGCTTGGGATTCAGAGGTTTAGGGGTTAAGGGAATTGGGGTTTAGGGCCTGGGGTTTAGGGTTCCAATATGTGTGTGATAGCCTTGATGACTGTTCTATGCACTGTAGGAGCTTATAGGGTAGGCAGCTACGCAATAACAAGGCTGGGCAAGGGCTTCGAAACTTTGGTCCCCTTCAAGAACTCGGATCACGTCTACACCACAACACGGCAGCAGCTTCCTTATCACCAAGGCCCACCGAACAGAGTAAAGTCAAATGTGAGGGAAGGGAACACTAAACCCCTAAACCCTAAAACCCTAAACCCTAAACCACGGTTATAAGACCAGTTATAAGTAGTTACTAAGTCCCATGGGCCTCCAAGTAGGCCAGCTCTCCTTCCAACTCTAAGCTGGAGAGGCCCTAAGTAACTTAGGGTTTAGGGTTTAGGAAGGGCTTCCGTGATAAAACTAACCCCAAGCCAGGACTGACTGACTGACTGACTGACTGACTGACAAGCCAGGAGAAAGGGTTTCCCTGATGGAACTACCCCGAGCTAAGGCCCTAGACCCTTAACCTTAACCCTAAGCCCTACACCCTGAACCCTCAACCCTAAACCCTACGTAAGCCCTAAACCCTAAACCTTCCCTACCGAAACCCCTTCCAAGCTCATCCGAGCTGCGGCCCCGGCCGCCCAGAAACGGAAATTTCTCCGGTAGGGGCCTGGGCAATCAACAGCCGAGGTTTCAGGCTTTCAGGCTTTCAGGCTTCAGGGTTAGGGTTGAGGGTTTAAGGTATAGGGTTAGGGTTGAGTAGGGGTTCAGATTTTATTTGGACGGTTCAGCTACATAAGCCGATCTTCGTCTGCGAAGCCGACAAGGCGGATATAACTAGAATCTTAGTGTACACTTGGATCCCCATTGAAAATTCTAACCATTTGGGAGTTTCTCGAAAAGCCGGGCCTGAGGGACCCCAGGGATATATCTGGAAGATAACAGGGCCCCCTACTCAAGATTCTACAAACGATTGCAAGGGGCAATAAGAAACATATGGTCCCCCGTAAATAGATAGAATATGGCTTTGGGTATATTAGAATATGATTCCCATATACCCCATATTCTATCTACTTCAGGGGGACCATACGTATGCCTGATTTTCCTAAATGAGGCGCTGGGTTGTTCTTCAAGGAGTAGTCGTTAGGCTTGGCATCGCAAGAGTGTGTGATCAGCTTTTGCGTTGAAGGTGAGGGCTAAACCCTACAGTTTTCGGGGCATCGTTTGGGGCAGAGCTTGGCATCGATGACCAGAATCGGACCTAATTGCGTGGGAAGGAGGAAGGGTACTTGATCACTTCTCGTCTGCAGGTCCCTGCTGAAGGGACTCGAATGGCAACCCCAAGAATATAGTATCATATGTAAAAGAAGAGTGAGGACCCTGGTAGAGGCATGTTCCTACTATGTTCCGCTTACATTTGTGGGGTTCCCTGTTTGGGGTTCTCGTGTCACCTACCTGGCACGGAAAGCCAAACTCTCGGGAAAAGAATAAACTTTGAACCCCAAGCTTTAAACCCTAACCTTAAACCCTAAAACGGAAAACCCTAAACCCTTAACTTTCAACCCTAAACCCCAGTCTGACTGTTCGCAGACTTAAGGGTTTGGGGTTTAGGGTTTAGGGGGGTTTAGAGTTTAGGGAAGGTGGTGCAAATTTTGCTCATCAACCGTATGGGGCTGCTTGTTAGTTTAGGGGAGGGTACGGCCACCTGGAAAGCATATTCTACCCTGGTTGAAGGCCGAAGGACCGTCAAGGGGTCATGCTGCTTTTCCAAGGTTCAGGGTTTAGGTCAACAACTTCGACGCTATGTGCACAAACCCGTCCGAATAAAAAATCGGGTTCAAGTAATTGCAGGAATACAAGAAGCAGCACATGCTACCCGTAAAAAAGGGATGTCATCTAAATGGATTCACAAAAGGAAGCCGTTGTGATCACTTGTACCTGAAGGCACAATTTTGCTTACACTAGTGGTGGTAACCTGTATAGATCCAGTTAGGGTATGAGAAGTAAAGCTCTTGGCCCTGACCCCTAAACCCTACAGCCCGGCCCTAAAGCCCCAACAGTTTGCGGTGCCAGAATTACCCAAGAGTTGTAAAGGGATAAGGCCAGCAACTGTTCAGGCTTCTACATTGCATGCGCCGAAATCTCAAGTTTCAAAAGGCCGCTACACCCCATTCATCTACATGGCAGCTCAGCCCCATGCATCCCTACATAACCGCTACATACTCCATCTGTTTTGACATATGCCTGCACACACGCGCGTAACACCTCCCATGGGACCCCAAACCCTAAAACCTTAACCCTTCAAACCCGGAACCCTAAACCTTTGAACCCAAAAACCCGAAACCCTAAACTGCTAAATCCTAAAGCCCTAAACCCTGAAACCCTAAACTCCTCAACTCCTAAACCCTAAACCGCTAAACCCTAAGCCCTAAACCTGATAGCCTAAGCCCGGAACCTCAAATCTAAGATAGCTAGGGGTCAAATTTGTGGAGCTCTCCCCCTGCAAAGGGATGTCCCAGGTGCTCAGGCAAGGAGAACGCGCGAGATCAAACCAAGCAGACCTGAAAGCCTGGGTTTCGTTAGGGTTCAGGGTTTAGGAGTTAGGGGTCTAGGGGTTACGGTTTAGAGCACCGGGTTTAGGAGTTAGGGGTCTAGCGGTTAAGGTGTACGGTTCAGGGTTTAGGAGTTAGGGGTTTGGGGTTAGGGTTTAGGGTTTAGGATTTAGTGTTAGGGTTCAGGGTACTTCAAGGGTCAGGGGGACTTTGTTCATAATAAGCGGCACTGAGGCCTTGATTTAAGTGGTAAGCGATAGGCAAGCTCTGGCACAAAATCCTCAGCAGCATAACATGCTGGAAACCCTCCGTCCGGTGATATCTTAGTATGCGTTTGCCCTTTGGGGCGGCAGTTTCGCAAAATACCCAGCGGATACCCAGAATGTTTTTGTAGCCCCATATATCTCTAGGGCCCCTCAGCTGCAAACCCCCCACCCCTAGAACCCTAGATTTCCCTGTACCCCAGCTGGGCAGGCATGTTACAAAACACGAATGTTCTCTACGATACTAGTGATAGAAGGCTTACGGGAGATTACCCCCTTACTGCTTGGATTTTGCCCACTTAGATAACCTCATTTAAGGGCCCCCAAGACTGCTTTAACCCTGAACCCCTAGACCCTAAACCCCTAAACCTAAACAACTACAGGGCATTCCCCATTTCGAGACACCCGGCCCAAACAAAGCGCAGCCAGAGCACACGGTGCCCGAGATATAGAGCTGCTTGGCAAACATTTCCTGTGTCTTACGGGCTTTAGGCTTTAGAGATGTAGGGTCCTAAACAATTTTCAATAATATACTTGAGACTCAACAGGAAAAGCTTAACATAAAAGGAAAACTGGGCTATACAGGGGCCAGGGATGCTTCACTGTATACTTCTGGAGCGTGCAATACTGAATTCCAAATGCCAAAGTTAGGTTCCATCAGAATCACATATCAGGTCCTAACTTAATTTCGTGAGGTGACCAAAATCCCGGATTGTTCAAGATGATTTTTGCAGGTTGGCTGCGTAGGGTGCAAAAGTATCTCGTGGAAAAGGAACCCCACTGTCTCTTATTGATTATGCAAAAAAAGGTTTGTGTAATCTAGATTCTGCGGTGCTCGTCAAGGAAGACTGTTTGATAGCATTCACGCCTAAACCCTGATCCCCAAAACCCCCTAATCAAACCCTAATCCCTTAATCCTGAACCCTACAACGATTAGGAGTTAGGACTTTTGGCCAGGGACAAGAACTGCAACGGGGACCCCAAACACGAAAACCCAACAATCTACAATAAACATCATAAAACATCAAGACCCTGGCAGGTATATAGTCATTATATCCCGACCCTGGCAAGTATATCGCGATTATGTTCCAGCCATGTCTACGTGGCTGGAATCCCGCTGAAGTCCCTCTAGTGTGTGGAGGGACAGTGCTACTGCTGGAGTCTCCGCCCAACCTAAACCCTAAACCTTAAACCCTAAACCCTCTTCCTTCTCACTTGAGCTACTGTCTAAACTCCTAGTATCCCCCTTAATAAGCCCTATAGTAGTCCCCTATATAATCCCCTATATATCCCCCTTTAAGGAGTTTAGACTATAGCTCACTTGAGGGAGGATTTAGGGTTTAGGGTTTATGGCACTTTCCGCCTCCACAAGGAGAGGATTTCTTCACCATACCCGTAGACCAAGCACCCATAGTCATGGGTCCTACTGTTGATGGAGGTAATCTTGTACCACCTTAAGTTCATAATGTCCTAGGAACTACAGTAGTTTAGGGCCCCTAGGTGGTGCAAGGTTTCATCCATCAACAGTAGTTATAGGGGTTGGGGCAACCCAAGTCCTCTTGTGAAAGCCCGCAACCCTAACCCCTATAGTCCCCCTTAAATAAACAGAATATGGCTTCGGGTATCTCATGATAAGATCCCCATATACCCCATATTCCATCGACTTACGGGGGACTACAACCCTAAACACAAAACCTCCAACCCTAAACCCTAAACCTTAAACCCTAAACCCTATACTAAAAGTCCTACATGACCCCAAGTACCTACTTTAGGGCTTAGGTTTAGGGTTTAGGGTTTAGGGTTTAGGGTTTCGGGTTTAGGGTTTAGGGCTTAGGGTTCAAGGCTTATACCTTCCAAATTATGTCACTATAGTCTCCTACAGTTATGGCAGGATTTCGTACGAACAACTTTGGAACCCAAAGGGGGCAACACAAAATTATGGACACCTTCTGGGTACCAAATATAGTCTTATTCAATGACCTTTCCCCATCACCCTAAACCCTAAACCAAATGACCTTCCGTCACAACCCTTGTACAGCTGAAAGATAAGCTGCCTGAAAAACCCGGTTCTGATTGGATAGGCCCCCGCATTAGCCACATTCTACCTTAGCTAAGGTTTAGGGTGTATGTTTAGGGTTTAGGTAAGTTTGAAGGCCTCTGAAAAAACTTTATGGCTTTCTAGGGGTTGAATAGGCATCGGGGGTTGTAAAAACTGAATCATGCTTTCAAAGCTACCCTGCACGGTCTACCCTAAACCGTAAACTCTAAACCCAGGAAAGGGCCCCTTGGCCTGCGTCAGCTGCACGTTTTTCACGTAAAATCCGGCTGAACTGTCCTGCTGTGAGCTTCAAGATTTGCACAGGGCATCAAAGAGTTCAGGGTTTAAGGGTTTAAGGGTTTAAGGGTTTAGGGTTTAGGGTTTCAGGATTTCAGGATTTCAGGATTTCTGGGTTAGGGGAAGCTCCAAAAACACATCCATCAGCACACTGCAAGGCTTCTCGTATCCTCAGGAAGCGACGAGAGGCTTCACATGTTTGGACCAAAAACTCCAAAAACTTCCCAGTTTTGGGGGGGCTCCATATGGTAGTTTCCCAAAATTAGGGGTACCTTTTTGGCGGCCCCTATAATAAGGATTCAAATATTTTGGGTTCCATGTTGGGGTCCCCTTATTTTTGGGAAACAACCAGATCTGTGGGAAATCGGGAAACTATCCCTAATCTGTGGATCGCTTGGCTCTATTTCCTCAGACTGGCATCCTGCATCATCTACCTTGAATCAACAACAGCCCCAGGAAGCCGTTAGGGTTAAGTCTTCAAGGCTCAAGCTTTGGAAGTCGGGTTTAGGTTTAAGGGTTAGACGTTTAGCCAAGCACGAAGCACCAACAAATCCTTGACCTAGACCGCCATTGACACGAAGAAATGCATGAAGTGCAGCACGAAGACCCTACACCCGAAGCCATAAACCAAGGAATCCAGGACCATAACATTGGTCATTTTAAGGTATAGTGATCCAGGACCATGATAATTATGGCATTCGGGTTCAGAATCCATAACAAAATTGGGTGTTTACATATATGCGTGTGTGCACTTGTATGTACATACGTGTCAATGTATATCTGTATGTGTACATGTATGCATGTGCTCGTATAAATATGTGTATATATATATATACATGTGCATCTTCGTGTGTACATTTTGTACCATATGCGTTTGTATACACATATATATATATATACATATTTATGTATTTATTTATGGTAGTTTGCCCACATTAGGGATACCCCAATATGGACCCTAAATTACTCTAATCCTTGAGTATAGGGACCCCAATAAGGCACCCATAATTTTCGTAGACCCTGAACCCTTAATTTGGGAAACCCCCCTGTATCTGTCAGTGTACAAAGCTTGCAGAGTATGGCCTTGATGAATTGCACCAAATACTGACGATTGAGCTCAATCGCGTCCTGCGAGATTGGATCTGCTGGTTAAGGTTTAGGGTTTAGGGTTAAGGGTTTACGGTTTAGGGTTCAGGGTTTGATCTGCTGGTTAAGGTTTATAGTCCCCCTTAAGTAGATAGAATATGGCTTTGGGTATATTATACTAAGATCCCCCTCTACCCCATATTCTATCTGCTTAAGGGGGACTCTAGGGTTTAGGGCTTAGGGTCTGCTGGTGGTTAGGGTTTAGGATTTAGGGTTTAGGGCTAAGGGAGGGCTAAGTAGGGCTATATCCCGGGTCGCTCCAAGTGTGGTCCCCTTATGGTGCCCTGGGTGTTCATGGTCGTACTAAACGGGATCATATTGTTGACAACCTGCCTCTTGGGGTTTTGGCGGGTAGAGGTTTCTCAAAATTCAGGTGCAGTATGTACGTCATACGTCTCACTTCGGAATATAAAGGCCTAATATCTGCATCTATTCGGGCGCATCTAGCGGACGCCCTACTTGGAGGGTCAGGGAACTTTGTAGACTACGATAGCAGTGGAGATGACTGGGGCTATTTTGGGGGTTCCAGGGGTTACCCGTATACCCCGCAAGTACTCAAACTCTATGCTTACCCGTCAGCCCCTTTAGATATGTGAGGATTCTGAAAAACAAGCAAAAAAGGGTTTCTCTGAAATGCTTTACAGGAAGGCTTTTAAGAAACTCCCATGTGTGCTGTAGTCTAAACTCTTAGTATCCCCCTCAATAATCCTTATAGTACTCCCCTATATAACCCCCCTTTAAGGAATTCAAACTATAGCTCTTATGATGCCTAGACCCCTAAACCCTAAACCCTAAACCCTAGACCGTAAGCCCTAAACCTCCACCTGTCCTGAGTCATAATCTGGTTTACAAAGGCTGGTATGGCTCTGCACTTCTCCTCGGAAAAAGCACGGGGCGTGGGGTTCCAGGAGCATTGAAGGGCCACTTTTGAGGGGGGATCAGTCTAGAAGGGTTTAGGGTGTAGAGTTTAGGATAAGGTCCCTGGTGAAGGTTCGTGATTTGAAGGTTCGTGATTTCGTGTTAGAGCAAAGTTGGGGATCTTTCGGGCTTTCTACTGCAGACTTCAAGACTGGTTGGGGTCTTGAGGGTTTGTGCACAAAACCCTAAACTCTATATACCTTAAACCTCGACCCCTAGACCCTAAACTACCCTACACCCAAACCTCATAGGCTTCAGGATTCCTCGCATTTTGGGGGCTGCTTGGCGCACTGCGCAGCTCCCACATGTTCCTTGAACACCGGACGTTGGAGGAACTCCCCTCCAAAAAAAATTGTGGTTTGAGGTACAGGGTTTAGTGTTCAACTTTCGGGCTTTAGGATTGAGGGTCTCTGTGCCTCTTAGGCCTGAACATTGGGAGCCGGATTAAAAAAGGGGGGACGCAAAAACCGACCTCAACTCTGAACCCCCCACACAAGGATTCCAGTGATATAGCATTAGGTTTTAGGGTTTAGGGTTTAGGGTTACAGGCTTCTACCTAGTTGCTGAACTCTCTGGCCCAAAAAATTTACCCTAAACCCTATTCACCTGCAATGGGATCATGTAAGCCGAATGGTTGAAGGTTCCCTACTCAGCTACTAGTCAACCTTTACTCCATCAGCTGCGTGAGGCTGCGAAACCTAGGTTTAGGGCTTAGGGCTCCAGGTTCAGGGTTTAAGGTTCAAACCTTGCACCCGGACCACTAGAATCCCTAAACCCCCTGAAGCCCAAAACCTAAACCTCAAACCTACAACCTAGCTGGACACCTTCGTCGTCAAAAATAATGGCACACTTTAACCCAAAGTAGACCTCAATATTGTGCTACTGGCTGTCCAGGTAAGGCCTAGAACATAAACCCTAAACCCTAGACCCTCAAACCTAAACCCGGAGCTGGAACCCTAAGTTTCAACGTGCTTCTGTCAGCGCAGCACCATGTGAGAAGAGGCGCAGATTCACCTCCGCTCTGTGTGTGTGCGCGTGCGTTCTTTGGGTGGTTCAACCACGGCCACGGGGGACTTAGGAAGTAGGTTAATCATTGGGATATGTAGGGCAATGTAGAACCCAAATTAATAAACCATGGTGGGTGGCCTCATCCAGCCTGACCATCCCACGTGAAA
>CAJNIZ010008478.1:0-14630 GCA_905231905.1 Symbiodinium pilosum
AAATCCTAAATCCTAACCCTCCCGATCGGCTCTGATCTGCGACAAAAAGATCTCTTTCATCTCCTCTGGGATCACGCATCTCTTCCGGGCGACAGCGACCTTTTCGATGTGAGCTACATGGTCCCCCTTAAGTAGATAGAATATGGGGTATATGGGGGTCCTATTAGAACGTACCCAAAGCCATATGCTATCTACTTAAGGGGGACTGTAACCTAAACTCCTGGTCTTCTGCCTTCATAACCCCTGGTTTAGTGTTTAGGGTCTGAACTCCTAGTATCCCCCTTATTAATCCCTATGATAGTCCCCTACATACCCCTAAGGAGTTTAGACCATCTATAATACTTATAGTTTCTAGCCCTGGGGGATCCCAAGTCTAGGAACGAGACCTACCTTGCGCGCTGAGTTCTGTAGATGGTACACATTTTGGCTTGTTTGGCTCCTTAGAGTACCCTAAGGGTCCAAGGACAAAAGTAATGTGGTCTTAGAGCCTTAGAGACTAACTGCTACAATCTGCATGGTATTTGGGATTTGGGCCCTTGGACCCTTACAGGTAGCGTTGTTTAGGGGCAAGAGCTTCGGGATCTGGGTGTGGTTTTTGGGGATTGAAGTTTGGGGACCACAGGTTGGGGATGAAGTTCTGGCTTTGGGGGTTGAAGACTTTGTATCCTAGGGTTAGGCAGGGATTACTTAGTGAGGCTCTAGAGCAAGTGGGGAGGGTTTAGGGTTTAGAGTTTAGGGGTTTAGGGTTTAGGGTTTATAGAGACCATTTTGTACCCTTGAGCAACAGGTGGCCACTTAGCTCATAACACTTGCTTGAGTTTGGGTACTGCCCCCCCAGTAACAGTCTATATTAGGGGTCCTATTAAGGGCTATATATAACCATATTATACTCATTATCCGAGGGGGGGGCAGTACCCAAGCTTGAGTACTGTTGAGGTACCTTTGAACATGATCAGTTGCTCATCTATATTGATTTTGAGATCTACAACGAAGCAGTACTTTCCATATGGACCCCAAAAAATACTGCGATATATTGCAATCCTTAGGGACCCTGCAAAATGACCCCTGATTTGAGGAAACCCCTCAATTTATTCAATATTGGCTTCACGGCTACGAGCCCTGAACCCTAAACTCTAAACCCTCCACCCCAGACTCTAAACGCGAATAAACGCCAAACTCAAAACCCTAAACCTATAAACCCTAAACCCCAAACCCTAAACTCCAAATTCTAAACCCGGAAACGCCACACTCAAAACCTTCAACCCTAAACCCTCAACCATAAACTCCAAACCCTAATCCTAGGATTCTGTCCAACAAGAGCCCCGGTTGGGGTGTCCTGGAAGCTTTACCTGGGCTTAGGGTCTAGGGTTTAGGGTTTAGGGGTTTAGGGTTTAGGCTTCGGGCTCTAAGCCCTGAACCCTAAAGTCAATAAAATGCTGGCCCAAAACATTGAGAAATGAAAAACAAAAACACGCTTCTAGGTAACTGGGAGCCCTGGGACTATGCTGCTTCCAAAGCCTGACGGCAAGAATTTGGGGCCATAAGCCCCAAACCTTACCTTTTACGATGTGAACCGGCATTTGGGATGAGGTTGTCCTCCTCACTCAATGCGCGAGGTAACCATAGTTTATGTAGGCTTTGGGTTTTTGGCTTCCTTCCCTTCTGTGACACAAGCCCCGCCCTCTAACAGTGAGTATTCCCTGAGAAGTATATGTGGGGATAAGGTAGACCAATGATTAATTGACCCCCTCCTTTCGAAGGCCTTACTTAACATTAGGATCCCTATTATAATCCCATTAAGGAGACGGGGTTTATTAATTAGGGGTCTACATTACAACTTAGGGTTTAGGGTTTAGGGTTTAGGGTTTAGGGTATGGGAGGGTGCACAGGCCACCAGCAGCCAAGCATCCGTCATCTTTTCGCAGCTGATAATGACTTGCGCCGTGCCAAGCACCTTCAAAGGTGCCGAGCCCCTTTCAAGATCAAAGTTGGCGCGGGTCCCTTTAAAGGGGTTACGGGGGCTATATGGGGTTCATATAAAGGTTACATAGGGTTTAAGGTTTAGGGTTATGGGCTTCTCAAAACGGGCGCCCTTACAGGGACCCTGTGGATGCGTAGAGATGTTTAGATCAACAGGGGGTCCGCATTGGAGCTTCTGCAAGGATTACTTTGGGAAACTCTCATTCTTAGAGGGGAAACGTAGACCCCATTGGGTCCCAGTCATCTTTATCTGATTTTGGCACCTGCCCATGTAAGGCTCCGCGTCCCGGGCTTCGTGTGGAGTTGACATCTAGAAGGCAAAAGGTGTAGGCCTCAAAGCCTGACAACCCTCAATCGCAAGCCCCTCAACCTTGAACCCAAAACCCTAAAAACCATTCCAAAACCCTAAAAAACAATCCTGAGTGTGGGGCCCAGGGCTAATTGCTTAGCAGGTGATTCGGGTTTTCGGTATGGGGAACTGTAGAAACCTGAATAATTACTAGTTCTCTGCCCCTCGAATATGTTTAGGGTTTAGGGCTATATTTCGTCACTATGTAGTTATACCCAAAACATGCAGCAAAACTGTATTCCCTACATGAGGGTCTGCGGCCTTTGCAACTTAGTGTGCCTTTGCAGCGGTTCATGGTCCCAAAGGGATGTTGCTGCAACTGGCACGTCTCAAGTTTTGAGCCGACATGTCCGGAAAGAGGCCTAGGTCTAGGGTTTAGATGGGTTTACGGTTTAGGGTTCACTTTCAAATAGCTGCCGAGAACTAGGATTCAAGTACATTCGTCCGGGATGCGCGCGGCCCTATCCAAGTGCATCGGATTCTCCACATGCCATCGTTTCAACAAACCGTGGTCTGCAATATTGGGGTTCTCCAAACGCACCAACATTAGTGGCTACCTTTATAGGGGGGTCGAAGGCTTCTATAGGGATACATTGAGGCACCCTAAGCCCTAAACCCTAAACCCACTGCAGGGTTGAGGGTGTAGGGTTTGAGTTTTAGGGTCGCAAATATCCCTGGTCATCTAAGCAAGCTATTTATCACCCTTGATCCTCCTACCAATTTGGGGGTTTGGGGTTTAGGGGTTTTGGGTTTAGGGTTTAGGGTTTATGGATCAAGGGTATGTCGAAGGTTGTGGGATGCTGGCTCCTGGGAAAACTAGCTCACAGCCCACGAAATCGACCTGAAACTGCTAGACGTTGTACCATTTGGGCGTGTCATACTACAGATTCTGCCCACAAACATAACGCGTTGTACAAATATTCTGCTGCATTGCAGGGCACAGAAAGCCCTGACCTGGGTGGCTGTTCAGGAACCTTTTGTAAATTACTATAGTAAGGAAGCCCTGTTATTTACGATATACCCATATCATGCTAATTCAATTTAACTTCCTTAACAGCAACCCAGAGAAAGCTCTAACCTGTGCTACGATCAACGACCTAGCGGGGCCCTCCAGAATACCGCTCGCGAGGCTTGCACCACCCCGAAACCTTAAACAACTGTAATCCAATAGAATTCGGGGACTCGTGCTGTAGAGGCCTGAATCACTATGCGACTTAGGGTTTAGCATTACCAGTATCTTTCAGAGGTCTAGAGGTAAAGGAATCTTGGACTATATTTTGGGTTAATAATATTTAGGCCCCCATAGCAGGAGGGTTATGACGGACTTCCTCTATCAACAGTAGGAGGCCCACCATGGCTCCCCACATTGGCCTTATCATGCAATGCAAAGGCTTGACCTTCAACACATGTTAAAAGTATATCGACCACAAGGGGCCCCTTTCAAGGGGATACCCCTTAACCCTGAATCCATAAACCCCTAGAGTGTTTAGGGTTTAGAGCTTAAGGCCTCAAACTTGAACCCAGAACTCTGAACCCCGAAATTGTACAGCCTGGGCAACTGTCTGCAACTATAGCAACCTAAGCCCTAAACCCGAAACCCTGAACCCAAAACCCTAGCTGGGAGCTGCCTCGGCATCTGCGGATATAGGCACTTCTGCCTAGCCACTTTCAGGACACTTGGCATTCCCACGTCGGTTACTTCTCCACTGTTTTTTTTTTCGGTTTCATACAGGGATTGCTTGCCAAATCAACAGCGCGCCCTGGATTTTATTTACATAAACCACATTGAGCAGCATGGCTTCCCGTCACGGTTCGGGGATGTAGTGAAAACAAAAAGGGCCTTGTTGCTCTGAGAATGCCGTGGAGGTTCTGATCTCGAGAAGCTTCCACATCATCTAACTGGTTCTTACTAGGGTTTAGGGACTAAATAAGGGAACAGAATCCTTATATAACACCTCTAGAATATGTTCCCTTATTCCCTACTATGCCCCAGCAAGTCATACGTCCTCATTTTGAGTGAATGCTTCTTGGGGCCGGGTTTAACCTGATCTTTCGAGGGCTTGCAGTAAAAGGGTAAAATCCAGGAACAAGGCAAGAGGAATCTGCTAGAAGCAGTGGGTCATACCCCTACTGTACATGGCACCGTCCTCTGACTATCGACGCTGCAACGTGCGAACGTTCCCTGATAGCCCTCATTTATCTTGCTCAACAGACTCAGCTTGAGGTTTAGGGCTTGCAGGGTTTACAGTCTACAGGGTTAATAGGGCTTGAGGCTTGGAGTTTAGGGTTTACGTGATACAAGAACGGCCCCAAACGCATTGAAATCCCAAACCCCGAAACCCCTGCTACACTCTAAACCCCTAAACCCTAAACCCTAAATCCTACATACTCTGTGCGTTCCGGTAAGCCTTGCAGACCCCGATCTTCTTATTCAAGACTTGGAGGCATGCACTCCTACTCGGGTTTAGGGGTTTAGGGGCCAGGGGCCGGGGTTTAGGGTTTAGGGAGGGTTCGGGGTTTAGGGCTTAGGGTTCAGCATCTCAAGTCAAACATTCATTTAATGAGCAGATCTTCCAAGCAACAGCAATATTGCCACTCGCCCAGTGGGTCCCACAACATTCGGAATTCAGTAATCCTGTTAAATCCAAACACTAACACTAAAGACGATTCTAAAGCCCAACCCTATGGCCTGAACCCTAAACCGTAAAGCCGAAACCCTAAAGCCTGAAAGCGTTATATGCCTTATGATGGGGACCCCAAAAGGTATCCCTAATTTCGAGAAACGCTCATGTGAGGTTGGTTATGTCTTCTGTCAAGCCCAATAATCTGAATTTTCAAGACTTCTAGCGGTATCCCAACAATGAAGTTGGCGCTTCAATACTGCAATTCAGAGAAAGCTGCAGGCATAGTTCAGCATGCATGATTCAGGATTTCACGCTAACGGTGTTATCATCTAGGGCTTGTGGTTGCGATTGCAGGGTTTGTTCGAGAAGAAGTTTGCGTCATAGAGCTGGGTGTCTTTGTTGCAGAAAAAGGTCGTAAACACCCGCAACAGGGAGACCCTTTAACCACAAAACTGCATGTAAAAACTAAACACAACATGAGCTATAGTCCAAACACCGTAAAGGGTGGTATATACATATATATATATATGTACACATGTAATCAGGGGATTATATAGGCAGGTATTGTAGGGGTATAAAGGGGGATCCTAGGAGGTTAGACTATAGCTCACATGAGGTCGAAGCAGTAGTAGTCATATGAGTATGTCTCGATATTGGGCCCTCCCTTTCTGGCCCCTAAGATACTGTACCCTAAACTCTCATGTACCCCTAAACCCTGAACCCTTATAGCATCCCATTCACCTCTGCAAAGCCCGCACCCCCGTTCCTTAGCCGCTTGAAGGATAAAGGGCTTTTCTTGGCCCGTGACCATAGCATACTTGGGGGGTCAGGGGGGAAGTAGTAAGTAGATCAACAACCCTACAAACCACATAGTAACCCCAGATATCCTCATTGTTAACCTACTTCCTACGGTGGATACTCAGAATTCTGCATGAGCGAAGTACCTTCTACCTCAGGAATTATGGCATTCTGTGATACTAAGGTCATGCAGGTTTTGCAGTATCAACAGTACGTCCATCTGACCCTCCAAGTAAGTACCTGGTTTGTGCCTGCATGCTTGCAGACGGTTCATCCACGCACGCCTGCAAGGCCTGACGTGTCATGTGTCAGCGTGCCACGGTTTTGGAGGGCTTAGGCTTTAGGGTTTAGGGGTTTAGGGTCTTGGGGGTTTAGGGTTTTAGGGTTTAGGGGTTTAGGGTTTAGGATTTAAGGACTAGGGTTCATGGATCAGGGTCTAGGGTTTAGCGAATAGGGCTCAGGGATAAGGGCCTATAGGGCTAGTATTCACGGATTTCGGGCTGAGGGTTAAGGATGCCGAAGGTCTCTGAACAGTATGGGAAAATCGCCCCTAAACCCTAAACCCAATGGCAAAATCCTGCTATCAAGGCTCTTCAGGGTCCTCAAGTCTTTACAGGTAGACGTATTTCCGTCATGCTAAGGTGTGCTTTTTAGTGCGTTCAGCACCTGGCAGGGAGTGATATTTTTTTTGTTGTTTTCTGGCCTGTAGAAAGCAAGACGCTATCCGCAGTGCAGGGCAAAATGTCAAAAGCTTTTCTTGGTCTATTGACGCATGGCCAGATTTCAAGAATTGCTCTGTCATCTGCTGGACAGAACTACGGAAACTGGGCCATTGGTGACATTGTGACAGGCATGAAGAAAGGGTATGACAGGCTTCAGCTGAATGATTCGAAGCCCTCACTGAAATGGACGTGAATACAGAGACCAGCGACGACACTGGCGCCACGCCCGTGATCTTTGGATGCAGAAGTTGTTGTTGACGGATTATCATCATGTCGTAATGTTGTTGCATCTGGGAAAGTGCCAATTAGTTTCGTGAAGCTGGGCTGCCGAGAACAGCTATGAGCTTGTTTTATGCGCTTTACGTATGTGCACACCATCGCTCCCTCTTTGGATGCGATGCACCTCGTATTGTTTGATGTTTCAACTCAGAACTTGACATTCATGATTTTGAGTGGAACCTAAAATGCGCTGAAGCGGCGGCGCTTGTTTTGGGATAACCGTGTACAAAGACTTTCCGAATTTGGGCTGCCCTCACCCCGAGCCCTTAAGACTCTTTCCTGGTTGTGTCGGCTCAGATTTGTTCGTGGCCCGGGCTTGGGGCTCTTGTTCAAGGTTTGGGTTAAGTACGCTAGTTCAATTTTACTTGGCGTTTACTCTTAGGGTTCAACGTGGAGGGCTTTGAGTTGTTCAGAAAGCTAAGACACTCAAGCCCTAAAACGTAAACCCTAAACATTCTCCGCCACTGAGTTACGTCATTTTCTTGCCTGCGGTCATGGTAATCAGTCCCAAAACCCTGAAGCCAAACCCTAATTCCCAAACCTGAAACCGTAAACCCTGTCCCCAGGATGGCAGCAGCAACCTTCGAGATGTCGATTTGCCCTTCGCCCAGGACCTGCCCATGGCAAACTTACTGAATTTAGGCTCAGGGACTAGGATTTCGGGATTTGGGTTTGGGGATTAGGTTTGATAGGGTTCAGAGGTTCAGGGGGTTGGTTTAGTTTCAGGATTTGAGGGTTTAGGGGTTCAGGGCGTAGGGTTTACAGGTTTGCTGAGGATGGGAGTTTGAGGGCTTGTAGTTGATACTTCCTGGCTTGAGAATGGAATTTTAGGAGAGCGAAAGCCTCAAACTCCCTAAACCCTAAACCCTAAATCCGTAAACCCTAACCCCAAACCCCATGTCCTAAATTCCTAAACCCTAAATCCCACCCCGAACCCTAAATCCCTAAACAAAAGCTGATTCAGGGTGTCAGCCTAAAACCCTGAACTGAAAGGTGTTTAGGGTTTTCGGGTTTGGTGATCTTCGGGGTTTAGGGTCCCAGGGTTGCACCGTAAAGGCACTCTACATGAAGCCAGAATATGCTTCATATGAGCTATAGTCTAAACTCCTAGTATCCCCCTTAATAAGCCTTATCATACGTCACAATAGAATCCCCTATATAACCCCTTCAAACGAGTTTAGACTACAGCTCATGTATGTTACCCATGAGGGACATTTATAATGATCCCACATCGCCACCCAGCCTCGCAGAGCTACAAGGTGGAAGTTGTGACGAAACGGTTTACGGTTTTAGGGTTTAGGGTTTTAGGGTTTTAGGGTTTTAGGGTTTAGGGTTTACGGTTTAGGGTTTAGGGTTTTAGGGTCTAGGGTTCTCAAGCTTGTATGTTTGGACCCTGCTTGGCTTCCGGACCATGCAGTTGTTTGACCTCACTGTTGTGCTCCGTAGCCTTAACCTAACGGTTTCAAGTACCCACAGAGTAGGGTTCCAGGTCACAATAACCTGAGTTTTTGTTACCTGAATCCCCAGCATATTTGGGATGTTCTCAGAATTATGGGCCCCCTTTGTATATTAACTATCTTACACCTAATACTTAGGGATACCAAAATGGGACCTTATTGTTGGAAACTTATCATTTGGGTACTCGGACCATGGGGGTTACAGAAGCCAGCTCACCGCCGGAGCCTTGTCCGTCTTGAGAGGGCGGGGAGATGGGGTGCTGGTGTAGGAACGCAGCTGCGGTTTAGGCTTTAGGGCTTATGGCTTAGGATTCAGGGTTTAGGCTTTAGGGTTTGGGGGTTGGGACTCACGAATTTTGCACAACTTCGGGACCTGCGTCTGATTCTGTTACGTTGTGGGCCGTGGGTCAGAAGCTGGTCAGAGTATATTATATATACATAATTAGCACTCTGAGAAAGAAGCAACATCTGACGCCAAGATGCACAGGGACTTCTCAAAAAACATGAGCCCTATCATGGGGGGTGGGTACTGGGTAGGAACTGTAACGAGGACTCTCCTAAGTAGATTGGGCTACAGACGGAATCCTCAATTTATAGAAACCTCGACATGGAAGCATACTCCAACATGAAGGGGCCAATGAGGGCAGCGCTGCAGTAATCCCCAAGAGGTTCAAACATGTTCCGCAAACCTGAAAACTTACAGTTTAGGGTTTAGCGAAGCCTTAGGGTCTGGGGTTTAGGGTTTAGATCTCAATCCATGCAGCCTTTAGGGGGTCCTAAGACATATGGAGATTGCAATACAATGTAATACTGCATCCCTCTGGGCTCTGGGGCCTGCAGTTCTTCGAGGAAGGACTCCGCCACTGCAATCCAAATTTAAACTCAAAGCCCTGAACCCTAAAACCCTAAAATCCCAAACCCTGAACCCTAACCCCTACAACTGTGCACCGTAAAACCCTAAATCCCCAAAGCAGAGGAGAGCCCTAGAACCCCAACACTTTTACCCCAAACCCCGACACCCCAAACACCAACTCCAAACAAACCCTTAATAGTTTAGGGTTTAGGTTGGATACTGCCCCCCCTCAGTAACGGTTGGATAATAAGTATAATATGGTTTTATATAGCCCTTCATAGGACCCTTAAGATAGACTGTTACTGGGAGGGGGCAGTACCCAAGGTTTAGGCTTTAGGGCTTTGGGGGTGGCGGTTTAGGGTTTTTGGAGTTTAGCCAAACCGGCGAACACTAAACCTTATAGGGTTTAGGGTTTGATGCCTTGCCTTCGACCAGAGAAGCACACGCCGCTCTAACAGCTCAAAGTGAATCATCGTACTGGGACCCATAAATGGAAACCTCAAGACAGCAGGGGAGGGCGTAGGGTTAAGACCAGCTACAGGAGGAGAGTTTCAAGGGGGGCCTGTATAACCTGTATATACATTAACGAGGGGTATATAAGGGCCATGGGAAATCATAACCCCGAACCCTGAACCCCCAAACCATGTGCCATTTCACGGGTCAGTATGTAAATGGGTATATCAGAACCATGGGGAACTACAACCCTACACCCTAAACCCCCGCCAACCCCATACCATATAAAGGGTACGTGAAGGGTATATGAGGACAATGGGGAACTATGTCCCTAAACTTTAAACCCAAAGCTTACCAGACTCCATACCATATAAACGTTATGTAAGAACCATGGGAATTAAATATAGCCCTAAACCCTAAACCATCAACACATATATGATGTACAAAATAAATTAAGGGTATATATCGACCATGAGGAAATATAGCCCTAAAGCCTGAACACCGAAACCCTATATATAGCATGTACAGGTTGTGCATATATCTACAAAAGGCATACCGTAAACCCTGAACTTTAAACCCTGAACCCCAAAACCTAATTCCTAAACCCTAGTCAAACCTTGAAGCCTGAACCCCACAAACCCTCAGTACTGAAACAGATGCTTAAGACACTAAATTCCAGATCCTCAACCCTAAGCCTCGGTGTAGGGCTTAGGGTTTAGGGTTCAGGGTTTACGGTTTAGGGTTTACGGTCTAGGGTTCAGTGTTAACGCTTAGGCTTTAGGGTGTTTAGGGTCTAGGGTTAAGTGTTTAGAGTTTAGGGTTCAAACTCTGTTCAACCCTGGAGACCCCTATAGTCCCCCTTAAGTAGATAGAATATGGCTTTGGGTAGATTATAATAGGATCCCCATATACCCCATATTCTATCGACTTAAGGGGGACTATAAACCCTAAACCCTAAAGCCTAAACCCTAAATCCCAAACCCAGAACCCTAAATCCCTAAACCCTAAACCCTAAACCCTAAATCCCTAAACCCTAAACCCTAATAGGCCCTAGACAAAGCTTCGGCAAGACACTCACCAGCGCAGCCAAAGGAGAGCCTGTCAAGGAAGCAACGCGTTTCGCATTCTCTAACCCATGGTTTGACAATTTTGGTATTCCCAACCCTTGTAACCAGGACCATATGAGCTACTGTCTAAACTTCTAGTATCCCCCTTAATAACCCCTACAATAGTCCCCCATATAATCCCCTATATAATCCCCCTTTAAGGAGTTTAGACAATAGTTCATATGAGTGTCGTATATTGGCTCTCGGGTCCTACTTGTGGCCCAGCTCACATTATACTCGATGAATCCTCATATATACCTACATTAAACTAAATTAAAGAATGCCTATATACAACCCTTCGGTAACCCTGAACGGTATATTCGTATGGTACCTATATTCCCCAAAACTATAAGGGACTTAGTGTTCAGGGCTTCTGGCTGAGGGGGGGGTTGCAATTGAGAACCACGGTCTGGGGCTTGGGGTTTTGTGGAGTTCAAGGGTTTAGGATCTAAGGTTTGGGTCTTAGAAGGGCTTCGGGTATTAGGGTTTCAGCATTGGGTTTTAAGGCTGAACGGCTACCGTAAGGACTGACCCTACAGCGCTCCCTCCTGAAGCCCAAAACCCTCAACCCTAGAACCGAAACTCTAAACCCTAGACCCCAAACCCTTGATCCTAACACCTAAACCCTAAACCCTAGACCCCAAACCCTTGATCCTAACACCCAAGCCCTAAACGCAACCGAAATCCGCATGTTAACCTGAAGCTTATCTTTGGCGAGCTCGGATGAATGAAGGACTGGATCTTTATAGTAGTCCCTATAAAACCTATTATAGTAGTTTGCATGTTCTTTTCCATTCCTTCATTCCCAACCCTAAACCCTAAAAGCTAAACCCTACACCCTATAGTAGTTTCCATGTTCTTTTCCATTCTTTCATTTCCAACCCTGAACCCTAAACCCTACACCCTATAGTAGTTTCCATGTTCTTTTCCATTCCGTCATTCCCAACCCTAAACCCTAAAAGCTAAACCCTCCACCCTATAGTAGTTTCCATGTTCTTTTCCATTCCTTCATTCCCAACGCTAAGCCCTAAACCCTACACCCTATAGAAGTTTCCATGTTCTTTTCCATTCCTTCATTCCCAACCCTAAACCCTAAAACCTAATCCCTACACCCTATAGTAGTTTCCATTTTCTTTTCCATTCCTTCATTCCCTACACCCCAAACCCTAAACCCTAAACTTTAGGGCTTTGGGTTTGGGGTTTAGGGAATGAAGCCCTAAACCCTATCATTCGCAGCTAAGCAAAGGCCAGGAAGGCGTGCCTCAAGCCATCAACCCTAAACCCCAAACCCTAAACCCTAAACCCCCTAAACCCTAAACCCTAAACCCGCGTGCCTCAAGCCATCACCATCCCCGCAGGCATCCGGCGCAGGCAACCGAGAGCCCTAAGGCTCAGGGCAGAGGGTCTGGGATGTAGGAGTCGAAGGCCTAAACCTTCAGGTCGAAGGCTTTAGCATTTAGGGTTTAGGGTATAGGATTTAAGGTTGAGTTTAGGGTTTAGGGTTTTGAGTACACTGGCTTTTCAGCATTTCTCTGCCAGGTTCCTCCTCTTTCTGAAGTTGTAAACCTTAAGCCCTAGATCCTAAACCCTAAACCTTAAACCCTAAATCCTAAACCCTAAACCCTAAATCCCAAACCCTAAACCCTAAACCTTAAAGCCTAAACCCAAAGCCCTAAACCTCACAGCTCTGGGACCTCAGGTGAAAGACAGCCCCTTTGACTAGCTTTTTTTCCGGGTGGTTGAACCTAGTAAGATAATGTTCCTGGGTTTAGGGTTTATATGGGTAGTTGTCAAAATTATGGTCCTTTTTTGGGTACCCTAAATATTAGGTGCCGTATTATAATAGGGATCCAAAAAGGGACCAGAAATTTTGACAACCACCCATATAGGGATAATGGAAAAGAAAATGGAAACTACTACAATTATACTAGGGTAGATATTGGGGTTTCATTGTTGAGTAATGCTTGTTTTGGTGGTTGAACCTGGTAAGATACTATTCCTTATATACAAATACTATACGCCAAAAGGAGGACAGAATCTTACTCTATATTGGGTACCATAGTATCCCCAAATAAAATTACGAGACGCTTGTGTCCCTCTCAAACGTAGGGTTTAGGGTTTAAGATGTAGGTTCAGGGTTTAGGGTTCAGTCTAAGGCGTCCATGTAGCCATACATAGTACATACTTGGCCCCAAAGTAACGATACGGGACCGCCTTTGGGCCTAAAGTATGTACTATATACCTGCATGGGCAGGACGCTTTGGAAAGAAGAACGAGGTTCTGAATTCTTGTGGACGTAGTCTAGATTCCCCAGTAGCCCATTAATAATAAGGGTACCCTTTTTCCTACTCTTCAGCTTTAAGAAGGAAACCCCAAAATAAAAAGGGCAAAAGGGTACTACTGGGGTACCTAGTACTATTGCGCTGCAGCACTCTCCAGAATTTAGCTCCTACAAATGGATAGCGAGCACCTCCGGTTCCTGCATGGAGGTTCAACAAGCCGGTTCCTGAGGCAGTCCCACACCAATCCCTAAAATTCCACTTGAAGGTTCATGGGACATAGTATGACTGGAGTATCCTCGCTCATCGCTCAAAGGCCCTAAGCCCAAAACTTTATAAAATCATTGGAACATGCGCAACTGCTGAGTTTCAGGAACCTACAAATCAATAAACCCTTACCCAAAGGGTCCATGTACCCAATAATTAAGTACTTGGGGAGTGGGCTTAATAGTAATTATAGTATTGGTTTTGTGTAAGTATATGATGATGAGGTACTTGGAGTCTTAGGGTTATACTATCTTGCCACGTTGCTTGTGATGAGATCTTACAAGACATGTGTACATGTGCAAGTTTGTCAGGGATTGGGGTCTGGGTTCCAGGATCTACGGTGCAACGGGGTTGGCTTTGAAGAAGCCAGCTGAGTAGCCTTGTTTGGTGTTTGAACCTAGTAAGATTATATTCTTTATATAAATAAAGTACTATACCCAAAAGGATGATATAGTCTTCCTCCACAATGGGTACCATAGTATCCCAAAACAATACTAAACCCTAAACCTTATATCCCCATATAGAATACTACTCAGCTATATGGCTTCTTCATCTGGTCGCGTGCTTAATGCAAAGCCAGGAATGGAAGCTTGCTCGAAGTGCAGACACGGTGGGCTTAGGGTTTACGCTTTAGAGTTTAGGGCTTATGGATCAGAACTATGTTTCAGGGTGTCCGTCATGTCTTTTGGAGAAGTGAGTGAACACAAACAACTCCTGAAGCTGAAGGGAATCTCAAACCCAAAGGGTCCAAGGGCCTAGTAATTAGGTCCTTGGGTTTCGGGTAATAATTATAGTACAGGTTCTGGGGAATGGTAATTATAGTACAGGTTTTGGGTAAGTATATGATTATTAAATACTTGGACCCATAGGGAAACATTAGACCCTGAAACCGAAAGCCCAACAGCATCGAGGAGCAGCAAAGGCGTAGTTGGAAATCGCCCTGCTGACGCGACCTCTCAGCTGGGGTACTTATGCTGGCTCAGGGCTAGAATATTATCGCGCTTTATGCTGTGACTGTCGTCTCCAAGTAGTGTTTCTTAATGCTAACCTCGCAATACTTGCATGTTCAGGGTAGCTGTAACCTACTTGCAACTTATACCTGCTATACGCCGATTGTAAGCTAACCTACGTACCCCAAGACTCTTATAATTGGAATATAGCTACAAACGACATGTGGGTTTTGACCTCAATCCCCCCAGGCCCAAAGCCTAAACAACATGGGCTGCAATTCTTAAATCCCGAAGCCCTTAATGGTCCCTTGGTAATCCTAAACCCTACGTGCCTAACCCTAAACGAATAAATCCTACACGCCTAAACCCCTAAACCCTAAACCCCCAAATCCCTAAACCCAAACCCTAAACCCCTAAATCCCTAAACTCAAACCCTCAACCCCTAAATCCCTGAACTGCGAAAACAAACCCTTCACTACTTTTCTTGGTCTGCAAAGGGGCTGCGCAGTCGGC
>CAJNIZ010008479.1:0-14630 GCA_905231905.1 Symbiodinium pilosum
GATTGGCTACTACTGCGCGATAGTGCAGTGCATGGCCCAACACAGCGAAGGCCAGAAAGCTAACTCCGTTGAAGAGGCATCACGCAGCTTAGCCCCTCTGACACCTGAAGAGTCCTCTACATCGATGCGGACTACATCTGCGCTGCCGTCCGGGAGGGCCCTCCCTCCTACGCCTCCTCCACCGAAGAAGCGCAGGATCAACTGAGCTGGCTCCCGCGTCGTAGGACAAGCCGACAGACAAGGCTTTCAATTGACAAAACCCTGGTCCCTGGCCTGTGACGAGCTGTTGGTTTAGGCTTCGCAGTTGTAGTAGTTCTTGAGCGCTTGCTCTGCAGCTGCGTGTGTGCGCGCCGGAGTGTTTTTGCTTCAAGCCAGCACGACTGCCAGGGCTCTGCCTTGCCACTGGCTCTGCCATGGCACGCCGCGCACCCACCATTGACGAGGATGAGCCATCGAACAGCCTGTTTGGACCCACATTTTATGAAGCTACAGGGGTCGCTTAATTCTGATGATCTAGCTTCCCGGCAACGTGCCACAAACCTTCAAACGGTTTCAAAACCAGACCTTAGTCCAAGATCAAAATGGTTGGCTGCCCATGTAGTAATAGTAACAGTCATAGTATTAGTAATGGGAATAGCCACAAACTTGCGACGTCATCTACGTTTTGAGTTGCCAAGCAGTGATCACCCAATCCAACCTGATGAGCCTCTGTACATAACTTGCATGGATCACCATTCGAGCTATAGTCTAAACTCCTTAATTAGGGGATTATATAGGGAACTACTATAGGGCTTAGTAAGGGGGATACTAGGAGTTTAGACTATAGCTCATTTGTATCTGCCCGTTGCAGACTGTAATGTAGAGCCATAGAGTCCTGGCGCCAGAATCAATCCATTTTTCCATCCCACCTAAAGACACTTTTTATGCGCGGCCAGGAGAACCTTCTGAAATACCTGCCGGGTGCGGCCGATGTCATGGCCGCCCGAGTTGCAGTACGACGAGTTTACAATTAAGTGGGGGTTTCCCAAAATTAGGGGTACCTTTTTGGGGGTCCCGGCAATAAGGAGTATAGTATTTTGTGGTCTATATTGGGGTCCCCCTACTTTGGGAAACTACCAAGTGTTTTGGGAGGATCCACATCCCAATCAATACAGCATCATGGGAGACATGTATGATTTGGGCGAGTGGTTTGCCCAGATCTGACAGTGGAAGGCTACATGATGCCACAGGTAGGCCAAGGACATAAACAATTCTATGACGCAAGGAAATGATTTATCAGGGGAGGGCAATACTCGCCAACGTGCCCTGAGCAACCCAGAAACTTTCTATGTGCTGATCCCTGTCAAGTATAAGGCCTTCTTCAGGGTCTATGTGCCCACTGCTACGAGAACCCAAGGTAAACTTCAGCAAGCCGTTCGCGTTACATACCCGTGACTGCTCGGGAGCCCTTATTGGAGTTTTTGAACATGGCGCCTTTGGCTTTTCCTCGCCCAGGACTTGCCTCCGCACGTCTACGGCCTGGGCCTGCACGCCGTCAAGGCGGCTATCCACTATATGCTTCTCCACGCAGTTTGTTCAGAATAGGCCATGTCTCCAGCTGAGGGCATGGAACAAGGTCGCAAGCCCAGCAGCACCGGGTTGGGCGTAGAGGGTAGGTCAGGACAAGCACTTGTCTCACCCCGAACGCAGCTGTACCTAAACCGAAACTCTCGGTGGCACAAGATCTTTGAACTGCATGAACCCCATGAAGAGCAACATCGCATGTGAACAAAAGCGCTGGCCTTCATGGCGCGCGTCTCTGCATAATTGGCAGAACAGCAATCATCCTCTTGAAGAAAAGAGTAGCCACTGTATTCGTTGTCATAGTAGGAGCACTTTAGCCGCAGCTGCAGCAGCAGCAACAGGAGGAGTAGTAGTAACAGCAGTAGTAGCGGTAGGCTCCAGCTCATCCACCTCTTCCTTCTCCCGCTCAGAGTGGTAGCTGCTAGCAACAGCAACAGTGATGGCCAGAACGACTTGTAGCAGCGAGAAGTTGATCGATGTTGGTCGTAGTCTTACAAGCAGCAATCATACTTGGAGGGTCAGGGGGACTTAGTGTAGGCGAATCATGGGGATAATTAGGGGTACTGTTGGGTATCAACCTACTTACTAAGTCCCCCTGACCCTCCAAGTAGTAGGTATTCTCGGCCTGAACCCTAAACCCTAAACCTTAAACCTCTAAACCCTGAACCCTGAACCTTAAACCCTAAACCCTAAACCCAATTGTTGGAGCCTGTTTCACAGCCCTTCCCTTTCAGGGCCAGAAGCGTGGCAAGAGCCAGGCCAGGATTAATGCCTACAGCCACCTTTGTTTTAGTCTGTGGTTAAGGGTTTAGGGTTTAGGGGTTATCTTGCGGTTATCTGGGTTTTATTGTTTAGGGGTTATATAGGGATAATAGAAAAGAAAATGGAAACTACTATATTATGATGGAATATGTATTGGGGTATGTGGTGTGGAATTTTGTTGTGTAAAGGCTTTTAAAATCAGGGGCTTCTGTGATTTGCTGGTAACATATTTGGGATCCCCCGTTTGTGGCAGTGACCTCAGGGCTTGGGGTTTTTGAAGTTTCATCGGATTTTTTACGGGACTTGCGGGGTTCATGGGTTAGCTTGAAACGCGCACCATTTGCAAAGGAATGGACTCGGGTGTCTGAAGTTTCATCGGATTTGGTATGGAACTTGCGGGGTTCATGTTTTAGCTTGAAGCGCGCCACTTGCAAAGGAACAGACTGGCGAGCAAGGGGATTGTAGACATGTGAATGTTGTTTAGGAGTGGCAACGCAATTTTCTTTTAAGGTGCTTTCCAACACCAATCTATGCGTGCTCCTAAACCCTAAACTTAGCCCTAAACCTGTCTAATATCAGATGACAGTTTAAACCCCACGACTTAGAGCCAGGGCTTCGAACCTTAGCGTGAAAAGGGTCCGAACCTTCGCGCCAAAGAGTCCAAACCGGATTTGGGCTACCTGGTTTAGGGCTCAGGCTTTAGGATTCGTAGCTTGGGTTCATGATTGTTGTCTAGGATTTGCCATTCATGGTGTAGGCTTATATACACATATATACGTATACATGTGTACATGTGTGTACCTATGTATACATATATATATATATCTCTCTCTCTCTCTCTCTCTCTCTATCTGCCTCTCGCTCTTTTTAAGCAAGCTTTGCACATTTTTTCCGAGTGATGTGGTTCCCGATAGCTGGGTGGCATGTTTTCGTTACTTGACGCAGCTGCCTCACAAGTACTGCTGGCAGTTGAGATCCTTAAGCAGCCTGCGCTCTAAACCTGTAAATCTAAACCTGTAAATCCTAAACCCTAACTAAAAACCAAGAATCCTATACCCTAAGCCCTATACCTAAAACCCTAAATCCTAAACCCTAGATATCCTAAACAGCTGAATCCTAATCTCAGTGAGGTGGTCCTCATCAGCGGCGAGTCTGGAGCCGGAAAGACGGAGTCGGCGAAGCTGGTCATGTCCTACATCTCGGAGGCCACCTGAGCGGGTTAGGGGTTTTAGGGTTTAGAACTTAGGGTTTAGGGTTTATAAGGTTTTAGGGTTTGGGGCTTAGGGTTTAGGGACTGGGAAAAGGGGACAAAGTAAGAATGGAACTGAAAGTGGAAACTACAAGATTATGTAGGGTTTACGGTTTAGGGACGAGGGAAAAAGGGATCCCGAAAGAGAGAGTGCATGAATGGTGGTCTGCCGCGTCACGAGTACCATTAGCATAGTGGCTTCCTGGAAAGTTTGTTGGCCTCATTTAAGGAGAACTACTGTTGATGGAGGAAATCTTGCACCACCTTAAGTCCCTAAAGTCCCAGGGATTACAGTACTTTCGGGCCCCAAGGTGGTGCAAGATTTCATCCATCAACAGTATGAGTGACAGATGAACCAAAAGCTGGTATGAGCTGGAGACTCGAAAGCCCTTGGGGAGATTTGGTAGAATTCATAAATCGGAGGACCCCAACACAGACCCTAAAATCTTATAATCCTTTCTAGGGGTCCCCCCAATTCACGGAAGCTCCCATTTCACGTGATTTGTTTTTTCATTGTTCTTGCCGTCTGCTTCTTTTTTCGCTCTCTCTGCTCCTGCCAGCTGCTTTTTGATTTCTGTGCTGCCTCGATGCCCTAGCGCTATTTATGTAGTGTTAAAGTATTGCTATAACAGCTTGCATTCTTTTCATGTTGGCCAGAATTGGGACCATGAAGCGAACTCTGATTTCTGAGTATCATCTATGCTTCCAAGGTTTCAAGCAGTATCCATCCGAATTTCTTGTTTTTGCTGTTTGTGGTGTGATTAGAAGTACGATTATCGTCAATACCTACAGAGCACTGGGGCCGAGGCATGTGTCAGGTCCAAAGCCGCAAGAGGACATTAATCTTTGACCCTAGGCCTCCAAACCCCCAAGCACTACATGCCTGAAACGTTTGGGAGACTCCCAAAATCAGGGGTACCGTTTTGGGGGTCCGTCGCAATAGGAAGGATTTGATGCTCTTTGTTGGGGTCCTCGTATTTGAGGAAACTACCAAACTGGGATACCCTATTGACCCTACATATGCCCAGTGTCCATCTCACTTTCCTTTTCTTTTCCATGTGATTCTCCATTATTGGGGCTATATGTATATACGCCCCTAAATCCTAAACTGCGCAGGCCTTGGGCAGCTCACGTCACATGCAACGCCGGGACGGGCTTGCCATTCTCCGTTCAACTGTAAGGTTGTGGGCGCCGGGATGTGCAGAGGTAGTTGCAAGTAAGGTTATGAGTAGGCAAGCTATACTTGCAACGATATTGAGGTAGCTGTAGCCAAATCCATAATATGAGCCACGCATGAACCTCGGCTGCGTTTAGGGGTCTAGTCTTCCAGGACACGAAGCCGCGGTACTCCATCGCAGCAGAACAAGCGCAAGGCTGACGCAGCAGTGCAGAATGTGCAAACTGAAGCAGCAGAGGCTATCCAGTCCTAAGCCCTTGGGGAAATGTTGCTGGAAGCAGCACTCGCTAAGTGTTTGGACTTGAAGGGTTTGTCATCGAAATTCGCATAGGTTTTCTTTGTTGTGCATCGCAGCAAGACCAAAATTTCAGCAAGATGTAAAGATCCCATTGCCTATATGGATGACCATAGTAAACCCAATACATGCAGCGCACCAAGTCGAGAAATCGCAGAACAAAAACGAAGTTGAAACAGCAGTTGTCATGCAACCAAGGGTGATGGGTGTCGTTGTGATGATGAGTGCCCCCGACAGGGAGCCCCCGACCTGACAATTCAAGTCCCCTCCTCTCACATTGAGCAGTTCTATCATTCCGTTTGGAGTAACTTACTGTGTAGCCCTACGTCCTAAACCCCATCATTATTATTGCTTTTAAAACAAACGGAAGTGACAGCGCATGCATCTCAGAGTCCGAAGAATACTCTTTCAGTGCCTCACTGACAATTTAAAGAAGAACCCTTATAGTACCTTCTTCGCAGCTGCATGCAGAATTGTTTACATATATGCACACACCTTCATTCAAATACTGATATACATACATGTAGACATTTCTATATATATATAAACATGTATATACATATATCTATACATATGTATATGTACAGGTATATGTTTCTATTATTTTTTAAGTTAAGCGTTTTGAGGCCAGGAAACTCAGGAGCTAGGTATTTTATGATCCCTACGCATCATGCCGCAAAACTTCGCTCCACCCGCAATCCTCAAGCAAAGCCCTAAACCACCACGTCCCAATGCTCTCACCCCACCAAACGCCAAGTCATCAAGTTCCAAAACCCTAATGTCCTAAAGCCTTAATTACATCCTCAAGCCCCAAACCCTTTAACCACTGAACCCCCGGGCTCCATGGCATTCTTCTCCTGGCAGGTGCTGCGGGGCAGGCTAGGCGGCGCCAGAGCCGCTACTCCATCGTAGACCCGAGGATGCCCAGCATCCAGGCCCTGTCGGGTTTGGGGTTCGTGGGTTCACTTATTGCTCCCCCACACAAGGTTCCTCCTTAATTAAGCTCATGTGGGTGTTGATGACGGCCAAAACAGGGGAGCCGTACGGTGGTTGCTGGAGGTGGTTTGGCGCATGGGTGAGCGGGAAGTTCAGAGCTTCAGGGCTGCAAATGTGGGTCTGGAGCTCTAGAAGAGCTGCAGTTCCTGTGCATTCGTGGCGGGACCATCTTTTGTCAGATTTCTCCTCCTCGCGCATGCCCTGTCAAGAAGGATTTAGCTGGGGCAGGGTCCAAGTTTCAAGGCTTTGGAGGAAGGGTTTGGAGTTAAAAAAAAAAGACGGGTCCTACCTACCCAGAGGTCAACACGTGCCAGAAGACCTGTGGAAAGACAGAACTTCCGAAACGTTGCTTTGAGGGACATCATTTGGGGACTTCCAGGTGCGAAGCTAATAGCTTCTTCAGCATTGTGAAACCCAACGCAACCGTGCTGAAAATCGGGATCCACCTTATACACTCCAACCTCTGGCAGGGTCACAAATTTGGGAGTTGGGGTTACCAGAGCTCTCTACAATCTGAATAAGGCTCCCCATAGAACACTATGTAGCCCAATATCTACACATAAAACCCTAGTCGTTGATGCCAGGACAAAATCATTCAGACCAACCCGATCCTGGAAGCTTTCGGCAATGCGATGACAGCCTGGGACCCGGTCTAGGGTTTACTGGGGGAATTATTGGGGTACAGGATTTAGGGGTACAGGATTTAGGGTTAAGGGTTGCAGGGTTTAGGGTTACAGGGTTTAGGGTTGCAGGGTTTAGAGTTACAGGGTTTAGGGTTACAGGGTTTAGTTTAGGGTTACAGGGTTGAGGGTTACAGGGTTTAGGTACAGGGTTTAGGGTCCCAGGGTTTAGGGCCACAGGGTTTAGGGTTACAGGGTCACAGGGTTAGGGTTACAGGGTTTAGTTTAGGGTTACAGGGTTTAGGGTTACAGGGTTTAGGGTTACAGGGTTTAAAGTCTAGGGTTTAGGATTGCAGGGTTTAGGGTTACAGGGTTACGGGGTTCAGGGACAGGCCTTAGGGCTTAGATGGTTTCAGAGTTTAGCAGAAACATAGGGTTTGATGTGGAGTAATAGGGATGTATGAGGTTATGTAGGGATATAAGGTTATAGGAGCAGATGTAGGGTTCTAGGGGATATATAAGGTTACATATGGTTATCCAGGCTATTAGGGGGGTATATCGGGTTGTATCGGGATATTCAATTAGGGTTATATGGGATTTAGGAGTGAGAGGTCAAATCGATAAAACGCATGGAACATGAAATGGAAACAGGGGGTCTGAGGGATCCAAAGGGCTTAAAGACAACGGTTTACTTGCTGGTTGGATGTTCCCCCCCAAATGGGGCATCACATGGAAAGTGGCATTGAAACTGGAAGTTTAGAGGGAAATGCAGTGCTTAGCAAAGCTTGTGCTTAACATGCTGGGAATGTGGGAGCGGAAAGAACACATATACCACTATGTTCCTGGGGGAACTTGGCGCCGCTAAGTGGATGCATTCCTCCGGCGGCGTGCTTACAGCCAGAAAGTTAAGGGTTTAAGGAAGCTGGACTGGAATCTTGAGGGTATGATTCGCATGGACTGCTTTGAGCAGTATGGCTTTCAGACATCTCTTTGTCTGGGGCCGGTTTGTTTCGTACTTCAACCTTTGGGCATTCGATGGCTGTTTGCCCAAACCCTTGAAGCTTTCCTTGACCTCGCAGGATTGATGAGGGTCCCCAGGTGCTTGCCACACTTTGCTCCCAGCTACCCTTGTGCCGGGCAGGTGCGGAACAACAACTCGTCACGCTTCGGCAAGTGGACCCTCGCCTCCCATGTTGAGTATTAGGCAGATTTCCGAGGCCTTCCAATTGGGGCCCTTGTATTTCCATTCTATGGGTCCTTTTCAGGGGGCTTGTCCTACTGGCGGTCCCCGAGAAATCTTCCCTATACTATATAAGGCAATGAGTTTTGGTGAAATAAACTCAGGGTTAATTCCGGGGATGCTAAAGACCTGCATGACCTTGATATACTGTAATAGAAAGTCTGACTTCCCAAGGTATCACAATGTATCTAGGGTCACACAGGATGCTCAGTATCAGCCGTTCTGGCTGCTTTGAGATCTATTGTCAGCAGCTGCTTCGCCTTTATCAGTAATTTCCCCTGCCGCCTTGTTGAAGTTAGGATTTAGGGTTTACGCAACGAAGCTCCGATTCCCACAAAGGAAATGACAGTGGAAATTGTGGTCAGTGTTTGGCGGGGGCATTCAGGGGAGGAAAACCATTGCATCAGTATTAG
This sequence comes from Symbiodinium pilosum, assembly GCA_905231905.1. NCBI lineage: Eukaryota > Dinophyceae > Suessiales > Symbiodiniaceae > Symbiodinium > Symbiodinium pilosum. The sequence continues at coordinate 8,316 of CAJNIZ010008479.1, forward strand.
GTAGCCGGGTAAGGACTTTGGATATTATGGCTGCAAGTTTTCGATGGAGTATTGACTGCTACTTTTGTTGATTCTAAAGCTCCTGTATGAAATGAGTGTCTTAGAGTATCATAGCCATCCAGGTAGAAAGTACCTGGGGTCGTGCGAGATCTTGAGTGTCAAGCGTATCTGCTACCTAAACAGCTCTTGCTGCAAGGACTCAGATGATGATCTCGCCGAACATGTCGATTCAAGGCTGCAGCATAGCTGCACCTACGTTACGCATAGAGTTATTGGAATGATAGCTCGCAGTGTCTTATGTTACGTAGGGAGTTGCTGGGATGATACTTTACAGCATACTAGAAGGATGTTATGTTGGGGTAGGTTGGGATGATATCGGGCTATTTGAAAAACGAGGTTCATGCAGACTTCGACCGAGCGGCTAGCAGCTTTCATTTTGCAAAGAGGATTTCAGGAGGCAATCGTCAGCTCGTGCAACTTTCAGCATAGAGCTGGACGGAGCCATCTGCTAGGCCCCTGCTAACCATAGCTAGTTTTTGCACTCAGGCTCTTCATGAAGGACGTCCTACACAGCCGGACTGAAATCAGACGAGTCTTCCTTGTCATTGGACACATAACTTCTCTGACCTAAACCCCTAAACCCTAAAATCTATTTGACTGAGGCTCTGTCACCGACTATCTCCTTGAGGTCACACGCGTCTGCAGCCGTGGCGAGAAGGTGTCCTGGAACATCAGACCAAAGTCCATGACGTCTGCAAGTCCATGTCTGTATGAATACCAGGACCCTCCTACTACCCTTAATGGAGTTTTATGGCCGCTAGTAGAGGATACTGAGGCCTAAATCGAGGGTAGTTGGAGGATCTAGGTAGTGTTCAAGCTCGGAAGCACGTCACTCTATCAACAAAAATGTAGCATGACTCCAGGTTAGGCGAAGGATAGACTCTGGGGGGATCTCGTTGACAGCCAAGAAAATGTGCTGGAGCATGTCAATGTCGAATGCCCTTGTGAAACTCTCTAAGCCTTAAGCCCAAAATAGTAGTTTCGATTCGGTTCTGTTTGATTTGTGAGGCTAGTTTTCTATCTAACCCTCCAGTACCCTGCAGGATAATTCTAATGCTCAAGCATCAACTCCCAAAGCTACAAAAAGTTCCATGAAGAAGCTGCGCTTACAGGAGAGGAACTACCACATTTTCTTTCAGCTGCTGCAAGCGCGGGAAGACGAGGAGCTGAAATGCCTGGACATTCAGCCGCCGGAGGCAGGAAGGGCAAAACTGGGTTGCTGTTAACTTAATATCTAAGTTACTATATTGGGGAAACCCTATTATTTACTATATATCCAAATTATGGTAACTTAATTTAAGTCCTTAACAGCAACCCAGGAGGGTAAAAGAGTTGAAGTTCGGGATACCCAGCTCGGGTCAGTTTGCGCTTATGGATGCAAAGGCAACTTTCTGCATTGTGACTCTCTCTGGTCATATTCCTCTTGAGCAAAGTTGGAGCGCAGCTAGATGTTTTTGGAGGTGAGGTTTGCGGTTTACAAGCTATCCATGCTTCCCCTTATTGTAACCACCATGATGGATAAGACGAGCGTTGCATAGCATGCCCCCGCTGTTTCACTAAGTAATCAGATTTAATCCCCTTCACGGCTAGGCTGACATACACCTGTGAGATCCGCAGATAGGCACACTCCCGGATCCTCTTTTCCGAATCCTGAGCTTACTGCAAGACTTCAACTCAGACCCATAGACCTGAAGCCTGAAACCCTAGATGTAACCCAGAGCCCAGAGCTAGCCTTGAGCCCATACACCCTCAAACAGATAGCCTAGAGGAGAGAAGCGAGATTTGTCAGGGGTTTCCAGGGTTTGATTTCTATGCAATTGTTCAACAGTGACAAAGGGGCCTTATATAATATGAGTTGGGAGACTAGTGCTACTATAGTAGATGTTCCTTAATCTTTCCGCTTTTGCAGTACCAGTCCTAGGCCTACAGCTACCTGCGGGGCTCTCAGTTCACCGCTCCGGGCATCGATGATGCACGGTGCTTTGCAGAGGTGAAGGAGGCGGAAGGTTCAGGGTATATTAGGGTTATATACGGGTTATATTTGGGGATGATGGAAACTAAAGTGGAACCTACTATTTGGGGTTTAGGGTCTACGGTTCAGGGTTCAGATGGGGTTTAGAGATTCCCCTTTGACATGATGCACCACCGCTTTGCACTTGCCGTGGTGCTGATGTGGGTGCAGGCGGGGGGGTGGGTTGGGGGGGTTGGCGGGGCTGGGGTGGAGGCGACATCCACGGCATTCTGTCTTGCTGCAAGCGTCTTGCTAGGCGGCAAGGAGACATTCTGAGTTGAAACTATGTCAGCAAGGGGTCGTAACAGACCAAGTAGCTTTTCACTTGAGCAAAGCTCATGGCCAGCGGTAATCGTGTTATGTTCACGTTCAAGAGCCGACAGAAACATGAGAACCATATGTTTTCTGTTGCTTTTGGTTGGCCTTTTGTGTGCAAACACATGTGCCCCCTCAACGGGGAGCAGAAACAATAGGCTGGAGGTGTTGTTCTTGTGAGCAGTTGGTGAGAAGTGTAAAAGATATGTGTGGATTTGGATGTCTGCTATCGGTGGATTCGTGACGTTCAAGCATGCAGATGCACTGTTGAAACATCCAGTAGAGAATTATGACAAAGTGGATCAATGTACAGGGGATGCGTGATTGAACCAGTTGACAATGGCTGCAAGCTCCTGGGTCCTAGATATCTTAGGCATACAACTAGCCTGAGAGTATTGTCTCAGATGTCTATTGAGAGCAAAAGGCATTTGTGTGAGAAACCACACCTTACCGGAGTAGGAAGCCTGCAGGAATCCGCAGAAAGGCGACATCTATCAATTGTCACTTGAGCACTGGCCGTTCCTTGGTAACCAAAGACAACGTCTGACCTACAATTCAAATGTCTATGGTAGCTTCAGATGCAGCTCCCAGACCCTTTGCCCGAAAATCCGCAGAGAGACTTTGAGAGCCGCCCCGAAAATGCACCCGAATTCAGTGTGAGAGGCCTTCATTGCCTTGGATTTCGACTGGGACGCACCTTGAACAGCAAGTGGCAGAGAGACGCGTCTGGTAGTTCCTGAAGTTTTTTCCCATATATAATATTAATACGGATATTAATATTCATACCAATATTAGTACTAATGTTAATGTTGATATTGCTGTGTTTGTCCGAATGCTTGGGTAGCGTCAGCATCCCAGATGAGCTCCAGAACTGCAGTACGCTCCGTTCGCTGGAGTATCTTCATAGTTTAGTAGCTGGCTAGCTACACTTTAGATTTGTGATGGGTTATAGGTTCCTATAACCCTATGATTAGTCTAATGAAATAATCGTATGTAGACTTTTGCCTGGAGGACTCAGCCTCGTCTCTTTCTCATCAGATGATTCAAAATCCGAAGTGCTGTCCAGGTTTGGCTGTGGGACATCCCCTTCTCAGCTTTTTTCGGCTTATATCGTTAACATAATCGCTATTGCTCACAACATTTTCTCGCTACTACCATTACTATGATTACTAACAGTAATTAGCGACACCGTTGTGAGTACCATCATTGTCATGTGTACTAGTATTACGATCATCACTATCATTGCCTTACCATTGTTCAGGTTATGGTTTCTACGATTACTGCTGCTGTTGCTCGCTGTACGATGGCTAGCACCAGATCACCTGTCTCAGGTTCAGCTTGAGATCTTCAAGGTGGTCATGGGTGTGCTGGCTCGGGACCTACGCAGCACGCATTGGAAAAGGTATGAACTGGTCAGGTCATCCTGGCTTTCATGTGAGCTGCTCCCGAGCCACAAGAGGGCCCTCGTTCAAATTATGTGGTTGTTTCCCAAGAATACGGGGACCCCCATATAGAGCCCATTAAAGGGAACCCCAAATGGCTCCCCTAATTTTGCGAAACCCCCATCTACCCCTCAAGACCGAACCCTGAAACATGAAGGCATCTCTGACCTAGGCCATGGGCAACATTGAGTTTTCAGAAGCGGCAGAGGAGGCGGAGATCAAAGGCGGGCAACTGTTTGCTGTAGCCCCCCCCAGTGGCCTGGGTGATGAGGATAATCAATCCTATGTGAGAATTCCAAAAACTCAGCCAGTGCTTCCTTTGGCCACCTCTACAATCCAGTTTGCTCGAGCCAGTCGCTCTCCGAGGATCTGCTTTCATCCTTTCTCACGTGTTGTTCGGTGCTAGTGGTAGGCCCAATGGCCGTGACTGACTTCTTTTCGGGGGGGTTGGATGGAATGCTTGCATCCCCACCAAACCTCAAAGTTCAGAATTGTACAGCCTTAGCCGAGCGCAGGCACGATAAGCTCACTTCCAAGCATCCAAGTTTGTGCAGTAGTGACCAGGGACGCATAGCGAAATGAATCATACTATGTCCAGGTTCGACATATTCCGCCCCAATGCCTAGAACACCATCTAAAGCCAGTTTCCATCTCATTAGCCATTCTTTGCGCTGTAGTCTGAAAGCGGCATTGCTGTTGTCAGCCCTCAGGCCACGATGCCCTGCTCAAGGTTGGCGGACTCCTGGGCTTCAGCGAGGAGGCCAATGCAGGGTTCTGAACATAGGGAATACCAAGACATGAGCTATAGTCTAAACTCCTAGTATCCCCCTTATAACCCCTATAGTCGTCCCCTGCACAATCCCTCATATAACCCCCGCAAAGGAGTTGAGACTATAGCTCACATGGAAATTGTTAAGTGATTCCAGGCACAATCCTCAGCGAATAGGGAAAGGAGGCCAGGAGGTATGGTTTTCCCAATTACTAGACATGAACATGTTCGCTTTTTTCTCATGCTGTGGTTGTACTCTCCGTTTATGTAAGGAGGACGGTAGCTGCCGATTTGGTGATGGGCAACAGCAGCAGCCTCCAGATGACAGATTATCATAAAGAGGTGTGCGCGGGTGTGTGCGGGGTACTTAGTTTAGAGTTTTTGGGATTGGTCGGGGGAAATGTTGTCAATGTTGGCGATCGGAAAAGGCTTGTCGTACTTCAAACTTGACACGCGAGCAATTTGCGCTTCACGTAGACATACCTGTGTCAGAGGCTCGTCCAGGCACAGGCAACAGCAGAAGTTGTTTGTCACATGACGGCATCCAACACCACACCTGATATCTGATCTTACCGGTGGTTAGCAGGGAATACGGGATTACAATCCCTAGATAAACTCTCTGTGATATGTTCCCTCATTCCCTACTTACTAACCACACATAAGTGGTGAAGGATCAACTGGCAGCGTGCCATAGCCACCCAACACTGAAACCACAAACTAAGCCCACGCCCCGCAGCTAAAAAACAAAAAATCACAGGCTTTACGCAGCATGATGCTCGGCTGTAGTAGGGTTTTTCTGTGGAGTCGAAGATGTGTTTTTCTTTGTGTTACCTTTTGATGTTGCTGACCATGACCGGCAGTACAATGGTCATAAGCCATACATTGTAATGTTCACTTCGCATTAATAACCCCNNCCCCCCCCCCCACCCACGATTGATCTGTTTCCGTTCTGGGCCCAATCATAATGCTAAACATGTAGATTTGAAAGCCTATTCAGAGTCAATGAAAATCTAATTAAACTTATTGTCCCGAAAACATTCTTCTTTTGGCGGATTTTATGACTGGTGGGTTTGTTATTGTTGTGTTCCGGCGGTGGGATTTTACAAACGTGAGGGTAGTTCTTAGTGTGAGGTGAACATTAATGATCACCACCCAAAACGCGCAGTCTACTGAGGGTTGAGATGAGAAGGTGCTGAGAATATACAATCTTTTTTTTCATGTAGCAGGTTCCTTTCTGGATTCTAGGAAGGGAAAAACCCGAGTTGAAACCAGGTAGTATCCTATAGCCTCCTAGCACTACCATTATAGATAACGCTCGGGCTTTGTAACATTCCTACCTAGACTCTGTTGGATTCTCCCCTGGCCATGTCTCGAAGCACGCATAAGTCTTTTTTTGGCTGGCTATCCCTACTTTCGAGTGCTGAGTCTTCTTTTGGCCTGTCAGCCCTAGACCCTGGGATGCAAGCATTCGGAGAAAAGGCGCAACAAAAGATGAGATTCAACCTGAAACCCTGAGCCCTAAATCGACCAAGGATTGAAGTTCAAAAGCTGAAGATGCCGGGTGGGGAAGCAGCTGGGCTTCAGCTTGGAGGGCGTTTTTCCTGAGGCCTTTGTTATCCCCTCCCCCACTAATACCCCCTCCTTAACATGGTACCATCATGTATTATGGGGAATATTTACTAGTAGGGGGGCGGCGGGGGTGGGTGGGGGGGGGGGGG
>CAJNIZ010008480.1:0-10640 GCA_905231905.1 Symbiodinium pilosum
CAGTAACAATTGGATAATAACTATAATATAGTTATATGTATAGCCCTTACTAGGACCCCTAATATAGACCGTTACACTGTTACTGGGTGGGGGCAGTACCCAACCCTAAACCCTAGACCCTTTGATTGCGACACTGAGATATTGCATTCCTGAGGACCTTAATTTGGGGTTTAGGGTTCAGGGTTTAGGCTTAATTTGGGTTTAGGTTTTAGGATGTCTTAGGGTTTCCTAGAGGCCTTATATAACATAAGCAAAAGTTAAAGCAGAAGGGTCCGCGAGCGTTGTGGGGCCGTAAATACCAGGTGGCCGCCAATTTGCCAACTACCTAACCTAGACCATTAAAAGGGTAAAGATCTTAAACTGTATGCTACAAAACCTTTTGATTAGGTATATTTACAAGCTTTCTTTAGGGAAGCCCTAAACCCAAGGCGATTGGGAAATGACAGGATTTCGGCGACTGTGGAGTGCCATCAGGCGACCTTGGCTTGTAGGGCATAGGTGAGCGGGTGATATTAGCAGCCTGCATACAGGTTGAGGGGTTTAGGGCTCAGAGTTGCCCTCATACCCTGGGAATCATGGTATTCTATTTTACAAATGTAGGATATAATGCGACAGGGTGTTTCGTATCAACTGTAAGTGGTAAGCCCTAACCCGATCTAGTGGAGCTACACGCGAAGTATGTGCAAAGAACGGTGTACCAAACGAGTTTCATCCTGCGGTTGCTGTGTCTATGGCTCCAATCCCTAAACCCAAACCCTACAATCCCTAAAGTCTATACCCTAATCCCCAAACCCTTGCCCGGTATCTTGTCCGGCTTAAACAGCAGCTTTAGAACTTAAAGCCCTGATACCACTGAAAACCACCTACGCTGAAACCCGAAATCCTCTCCTGTCCAGTGGGCAGCCATTAACGAGTTTTGCTATTCCCCGTTTTCTATACATATGCGCATAATATAGATATAATGTTCATTTATATATATAAGGGTCTATGGAGGGTTTACCGAGCTTTAAACTCAGTGTTTAGGGTTTGGTGTTCCCTTGTTTGGTTTATAGGATACAGTTTGATTGTATTCCTTGGCTGTAAGGGGAGAGGGTAGATTCCATAGATGGAGGGCCCCAACATAGACCCCGATACACTATACTCCCTGCTATGGGCGACACCTTTTTGTTGAAACCTTCAAACCCTAAATCCTCAGCCCGGAACCCTCAATCCTCAAGATCTCTAAGCCCTAAACACCCCTAAACCCTAAACCTCAAACCGTGTGGAGTCAATCCCAGCTTTGAAAGGACGCGGCGCAGCTGCGGGCCTTGCACGGACATCAGGAGGCTGCCCGAAAAATAAAAAGCAGCCAGTGAAAGATGAGTGGTTAAGCGCTTCAGGTGCGGGGGCTAGGGTATGTTCAGAGTTTGGGATGAGGGTACTGGCCGTTACTCCGTGGATCCCGGAAGCCTGAGTAGGCACGATTTGAAGACTTTATGGGCCAAGTTGGGTATTATGTTCACGCTAAACCCTAAACCAATTCAGTAGGCAATGGAGGAATGGAACGTGATACCCTAAACCCTACAACCGTAAACCCTAAACCCTAAACCCTGGCTTTCTCATCCCCGGGTCATATTGTAGGTTGCATGTTCTTTGTCTTTTCCTTCATTCCCCGGGGTTCGGGGTTTAGGGTTTAGGGTCTAGGGTGGCAACAGCCAGCAAGTTTCAGGGGAAGATGGCTCAGGGTTAGAAGCGCAGACCTCAAGCTCTAGGGTTGAGGGTTCAGGAATTAGGTTGTAGGATTTAGGGATTAGGATTTATGGCTTAGGGTTTGGGGTTTAGGGATCAGGTTGTTGGATTTCAAGATCGGGGTTATGATTTCACCCCAGAACTCGACAATCCAATGCAAAAGGACCTGGAGCATGAACAGAATCAGGCTTAACAAAGGGTTTACAGGGATAGTATAGTATGTAGGCGGATTGCCTAGACAAACCCCATATCAAAAGGTGTTGTACCGATTTTTTGGCATGTCTTCACTTTTTTGTCGACCCTCCAGGTGACTCTAGATAGTGTCTAGCAGCGTGCAGCGTTTGGATGCTAGTGGGAGGACGTAGAGCTTACGATATATGAGCTAAAGTCTAAACTCCTACAAAGGGGGTTTTATAGGGGATTGTCATGGGGCTTAGTCGGCGGATACTTGGAGTTTTTACCATGGCTCATGTGGATAGGTTCATGACGTCGCATAGAGATCGCTAAGCCCCAAACCTTAAACCCTAAAAGTATGTAAAATAACAGCCCTAAGCACATAATAATACCCACAAAGGCCATTATTTTACATACTTTTGGGGTTAAGGTAAGCCTTAAACCCTAAACTGTTGTTGGGATTGGCTCACGGCTTCCCTGTAAGCACAACTAAGCAGGGAGCTGTCCTGACTTTCACATTTTCGCTGACGGAAATCATAATTGCCAAGACCCCCAAGGACTACACCCTTAACAATGAAACGGCAACTCTGCACCCTGAATCCCAAACCCTTTAAAACCTACGCCTCAAGCTCCTCCAGGGCAAGGCCCGGTAGTTGCATACTTATGCTTGCAATTAAGGCTGCCGTTTCAAGGAAGTGTACCAGTTCTTATCCCAAGTAAAGCTCAAAGTCGCAGGGCACCCCCTGTAAGAACCTAAGCCGTAGACCTGAAACCCTAAAGCCCAAATTTCAAACCCCAAACCCTAAGCCCTAAACCCTAAACCTTAAGCCCTAAACTAGCTAAACCCTAAGCCTTAAATCCTAAACCATCCTTGTAAGCACTCTGCTCCGCAGGACCTGCGCCGTTTGCGGCTTCGAAGCGCTGATGCCGCGGCCGCCACAGCAGCGCCAGCGGCAGCGGCCTGCCAGGAGCTAACACGCTGCTTGGCGTGGGTTTGGAGTTAAGGGTCTAGAGGTTTAGGGGTTTAGGGTTCAGGGGTTTAGGGGTGTAGGGGTTGAGGGTTTAGGATTTAGGGTTTAGGGCTTAGGATTTAGGATGTAGGGCTTAAGGATTCGGAGCTTGGGGTTCAGGGTTCAAGCGTTCAGCGTTTGGGGTTTAGGGTTTGGAGTTTAGGCTTTGCGGCTTGTGGTTTTGGTTTCTGGTTTCTTCGGCTTTGGGATTGCGGCTCACCTGCTCCTTGGACCCTAAACCCCAGAAGGAGTGGCCCCTTAAGTATTAGTTGCTCTATGGGTGACAGATAGTAGGTACACAAGGTTAGTGATTACCTAGAACAACCTACAGTACCTTAATCAGCTTAGTTGTAGCTAATATGCGAATCGCTGCATTTAGGGGTCTAGGTTGCCCCAGGTCAGCCTAATTAAATCAATCCGAAAGCTTCAAATCCCATCCCGAAACTCTAGATTATAGGGTTTATACGTAAAGGTGTTGGAGTCAAGGGCTTGGAGTGCATAGAATTCGGGGGGGGGGGGACTTCGGGCTTATGGTCTAGAGCCCTTAACCCTGGATAGTATAAACTTACGCTAAGGAGCAGTTTTGGCTGCGGAGTATACACTGCAATTTGCGGTTTTGGGTCTGGCTGCAATCAAATCAAAGAAGTAACTAGCCCTAAGGTTTAGGGTTTAGGGTCTAAAGCTTAAATTCTAAACTTACTGGTGGTTAGCAGGGAATCAGGGGGTTTTATCCCTGTATACTTCCCATGTGGTATATTCCCTTATTCCCTACTAGCCCCCAGCAGGTAAACCCAGTAGCCCTATACCATGCCATGCCTTCTTAAAGGGGAGGGCTATGGACCCGTAAATCCTAAACCCTCAACCCTAAGCCCCAGGGAAAAGCTATGGGGTAATGCTGGCAACTCGGACTGGCCTACTGGCTTAGGGTTTGGGGTTTAGGATTTGGGGTTTAGGGTCTAGGGCGGAGTGGATTGGGAGGATAACACAAGGGCCTATTGATTTACCGGTATTGTGGTCCTACATTTCTGGTGTAAATTAGGGTCTAGGGTTTATGGGTACCCCAAATAGACCTCAAACTCATAGTGCATGATGTTCGTAGTTATTTAGGCATCGACATTACTCCATGCGAAACCTCCCCATGCTCAATACTTGGATTCACACCTGCAAGAAGATTAAACCCTAAACCCTAAACATTCAGGTCTATGGCGTCAGCTCAAGGTGCAACAGCCTTGTGTAACCGGTAGCCTGCGTTTTTCGGACCTTTAAAGCCAGATGCCGAAATTTGCTCGTATGCCCTACCTGAAGCCCAAAAGTATGCAAGATTGTAGCCCTAAACACACAGTAACAGTCATAAAGGCCATTAGTTTACACATTTTGGGGTCCAGATCAAGCCCAGAACCTTCCCCCACTAGCCCCAGAACAGTCCTAAGCGTCTGTCGAGGATTACATAATATATATATATGTATGCATATACATCTATCTATGTCTGTGCTAAACTTGTCTTGAGACTGACACCATCCAAAGCCCATAGCCCTCTCCCTTATAATTTCTCCCCCATCCTTTATCCTTAATGGTAAGGTCTAAACCACACTAAACTGGCCAAATCCTTCGTACTTCAAATTTATAAGCGATGCTTGCACTGGGCCCCAACGTCTAGACATATGAGCCATAATCCAAAGTCTTCTAAGGGGGGCTAAACAGGCGGTGATTCTAAAGGGGATTACTCCAGGGGTCATTGAGGGGGATACCAGGAGTTTAGACCATAGCTCAGATTTGACCTACATTGGAACCCTAAATCCTGAATCCTATATGGTACTTTCCCAAAATAGGGGGACCCCAATATAGACCCATGTATACTTTAGTCCGTATTATGGGGACCCCTAAAATGGTACCCCTAATTTTGGGAAACCCCTATATCTGAAACCCTGAGCCCTAAACCCTAAATCCTAAACCCTGAACCCTAAATCCTAAACCCTAAATAGAAAGTTGCCTTTCAGTTCGTCTTCTCCTCGTCGCCTGGAGAAGTGCTGCGAAGACCGTAGCACCCAGATCCGAGGCGCTTGGCTCGGCATTTTTCTGGTTTTAGGGTTTTAGGGTTTTAGGGTTTAGGGTTTAGGGGTTAGGGTCTATGGATACTACCTACTTTGGGCCCTTTAAAGAGGGTATATAGGGAATACAGGGTGCAGAGATGACATGAAAACTGGTTATAGAAGGTTGTATAAGGATCTAGGCCTATAAGTAATCGCCTAGATTTCGCCGCATAGTTCTTTCACATTGGAGGAGTTCAGACTATAGCTCATATCACCAGACGTTCGCAACATGCCTAACTAGCTGGGGCCTGAATCCTTAACACCCAAGCCCAAGTTAATGGTGTAAGGGTTTGAGGATTTAGGATTTAAGGGTTTAGGGGTTTGGGGTTTAGGCCCAAATTCCTCCCAAACATCTGGTTGGAGGTGAATAGGCACTTAAAACCCACGGGTCACTGTACTCGTAACCCAGTTATACGTCGTGAACTCTTCTAACATGGTTCTCAGTAAGTTAAAACAACAGCATGGGTATGTTATTTTACCCTGAGCCCTACCCAGAGTAACCTAGACCCTTGTAGAAATCATTAAAGATGCAAAAATAGTAGGTGCAAAACCTGTTATTAGCATTACAGGTTCTTCTAGGTATGTACCCTAACTCCTGAACCATAAGCCCAAATCATTTGATTTGGTATTATTGGTTACCTAGGCAACCCCCAAAACCCAAAGCCTCAGCTCTTCCAGAAGCAGGATGCAAACACCACCGCCATGGCCGAACCTTCAATTGCGCAGGACTTCTCCACTAGGAGACAATATAGGAGGTATAAGGTGTATGTGCCATAATCTTAAGGGGGGGTTCTGAGGGATTATATAGGGGACTACTGTAGGGGTTGTTAAGGGGGATACGAGGGGTTTAGGCTATAGTTCGTATAGGGAAAAACCGTGACGTGTACGGTTTAGGGCTTAGGGCTTGCCCTCCCCCAAGTAAACATGGACGCCTGTACAGCGCTCTTGTGGAACAACGGTAGGTAGCATTCGAAGGGCCCCTTTTGGGCTCCCGTACTTAGCGTTTTGGGACAGAGGATGAATCGCTTTTTGCGGTGTTTGGGAGTTTTGTGTAGGGTGTCCGTAAATCTTAAAACCTAAAACTTAAATAAGCCCCAAACCCTAAATCCGAGACACTAAAACCCTGAATCCTAGACGTGCAACGCCAGAGTTTGATGGGTTTCTCGCTTGTGGAGATGCCAGGGTTATTAGTTGACAGGTTAAGTACCAACCCTCAAGTTCCAAATAGCCCAATGTACACTCCCGGAAACTAACATGGAAACCCAAAAAGAGCCCTATAAAGACTACAGTCCTTCTAAAAGGGGGCTATATGGGTTTCCATGTTAGTTTGGGGGAGTGTAGGTCGTATTTATAGACTTTGGGGCGCAAAGTAGGGATTGTTCTGATAGACTTGGAGCCCCAGCGCAAGATTTTGTCCAAAGGCCCCTGGGCCGCCAAGGTGTTCTTTGCTGTTTATGGGTCAGTTTCCACAACAAAGAGGGACCCCAATCTAGACAGCCCAAAACGCACTATAAGAACTTCTATTTCATCTTCCATGGGGTTCCAAATCCTAAACCCTACCCTAGACCCTAAAGTAAACCCTAAACCCTGATTTTTGGACCCCCGCCCATCAACCCAAGCTGAAGCCCTACCTGGAACAGGCAAGGGTTTAGGTTTTAGGGTTTAGGGCTCAGGGTGTAAGGGCTTCGAATTTTTATCCTTGACAGAAGGCTCTGTGTGATTTGGGATTTAGGCTATCCAACTACCATGCAAGCCCCGAAAGTGCCCTACCAAGACTAGAAGCCCTAAATAACTCCAGCATGATATGCCCCACGGGCCTAGGTGAAGAGTTACAACACAGTCCAAATCCATCTTAATCTCAAAACCAACCCAGTTTTAATCTCATCTGCCATGTTCTTTTGCATCTGAGCCCGCACTGCTGCCAATAAACTGGCCCCCAAGATCCGAATCCCAGACTCCTATATGCCCCCCTATAATCCCAATAGCTTCATGTAGCTCTTCGTAGAACCTCTACTCCCCTGAAACCTAGCCCCTGCAGCCCACCTTTTCATCATCTGGGTTCAGGGCAAAGTTTTTTTAGTTGGAGGTCCATGACTACATATGAAGCCCTAAACCCTGAACCCTAAACGCCTAAGCCCAAACCGCCTTTAAAACAAGCAATCACCTCACTGAATGAATTCCCCCCATCCCCTATTAAATATACGGGGTTAACGCGGGCGTACATCGGGGGATGGAAAGAAGATTGAAACTACTATGGTATATAAGCTCCGAAATAAATGTTCTCCCTCATACATCACACTAAAGCCTAAACCCTAAAGCCTCATATTGGCGGCATTTGCTGTTGGGAGGTGGCGGGATATTATATACCAAGCAAACTGTTTTCGAACCTGGGCCATGGGCTCAGAGTTTAGGGTTCAAGGGTTGAGGCTTTAGGGTTACCTGAACCCCCAAAGTATGTAAAATAATGGCCTTTTGGGCTATATTTTGGGGTTTTGGGCTATTATTTTACCTACTTTGGGGGCCCAGGTAGTTATCAGGATCCGGCAGAAGCTGCTATTGACGATGGTTCGCTTCTCCCCTCGCAACCTGCGGCCAAAGAGCTGCCGACCGTTGAGGACTGGCACCTGGGTTTGGGGTTTAGGGTAAAGGGTTCGGCGCGTAAGGTTTGGAGTTACGAATATTCAGGTCCCAGATTCTCTACACATATATGGTACGCCCCAAAGGTGAAAAGAACAAACTATTGTGGCTCTAGATGGCAAAATCTTTTTTGTGTGATAGAAGCTTGATTCTTCAGGTAAAGTGGCAGCTGAAAGAATTTTCATGTATCGCCCCCTCATATTCTTTCTGTAATCGCTAGGCTCCCAGTTACCTAAATAATGGGAACTGGGTTCTACATACCTTATAGTTACATAGCCCAGTAACCTACTATTTTGGCAACTGGGAGCCCTAGGGGAAAAATGTAGCAGAGTATACACCCAAAACCCTGTTTCAATTAGTGTTTGGGGTTAAGGGTTTAGGGGTTCTTTTTTTAAATTTGTTGCGCCCAGAAGGCGGGTCCTGGCAAAAGTGGAGGGAGCGTACATCCCTCTGAGCCATTCTTAGAGCAGCCTAAACCCAGGAAAATACAAAAAAAATCAACACATGAGTCACATGAGGTAGAAGAACCGTTTTTGGGGGTACACCGGCTGCTCCACATATGGGTTGGGGTCTAGGGTTGAGGAGGATAGACTTGAGTTTTGTTTAGGGGTTAGGGGTTTCAGTGTTTCAGGGTAGCTACAACCTACTTTTGAACGTGCTCACAACCCCATGACAGCCCCTTAAGACCCTCATTTACAGTTGTCGGGGTTGCAATTGCAGCTTTAACTCTGCTGTACATAACCCTGAACTTCTACGTTGCCTTTCCAGATACGGTTCTAACCTTCCAGAACTGTAGCCATGCTACACGCAAGACAAGTTCTGCCCATGCACCTCCAAGGAAAGCTCGATCCTGACAGTTGGCTCTTAACTTGTTAGGCAAAGGTAAGCTTAATCTCCTGGGCCCCTTTGTCTAGGTGGTTGCTTGGAGGTTCCGCTTTGTTAATACACCCTAAACCCTGGACAGCGTGGATGCATTTGGAATTTTCAAGTTGGGTTCTAAGACCGAACTAGGCTGATAGGGCTACCCTGATTTTGGCTTGAGCCGTAAGAAGCCCGGCTATAATAATCTGCTTGCTTAGCGCTTCTTGTTGAAAGCGACGATTCTACGGAGATGTCTTGCGAGGCCCCACTTGATGAACGTACAGCTGACCAAAGGTTGGATGCGCTGTTTGAGGCAGCTCGCCCGCCGCGAGGGCAGAGGTGGGAGTACACACGGATCAGCGTTTTCTGCATCGCCTGCCAGCGCGCAGCAAGCTTTTGCCCCGCATGGGTGAGGAGAACTGGCTTGAGCATGGCCGTGCGCGCAAACTGCGCTGAACAAATTGTGACAGACATGCCGTTCCTTGCAGTAGCCTAACTGTCCCCCTAAATACCCCCTAAACCCTTATCTTCCTGATAAACTTCGCCTATATTCCCAAGCCCAAGCCCAAGCCAGAATCCCTAAACACCAACTGGAAACCCAACAGAGTCCCCCTCGTCCACCATCTTGAGCCCTAAACCCTAAACCCTAAACCTCCAAACCCTAAACCCTAAACCTCCAAACCCTAAACCCTAAACCCTAAACCCTCTAAATCCCCAACCCTGCGCCTTCGAGCTTCAGACTTCAATCCTAAGTCCTATAACTCCTATATCAAAAAAGCACTGCATCCTAAAACCTAAACCCTACCCTAGGGTTTAGGGTTTAGGGTTTAGGGTTTAGGGATTAGGGATAATCATAGAGTCCTCTTTTTACGGCTCCTGTGTCGTCTTTCTTGCGCTGGGTATGCTGGCATCAAAACCAAACCCACAAGCAACTACAAAGAACTGCATGGGAGCCCTGGGTAAAGCCAGGACAAGGAAGTTGGCCTGCCGTCATTCGAGATGCCAGAGGCCACACACCATTTAGATAGTCGGAAATAAGATCCTTAGTAGCTGGGTAGGTAACCTGTAACCTTTTGGGGTATATACAGTCCTATTGTAATACAAAGGTTAACCTTTTTGGGGCCAGGGAACTCAGCAACTAGGGATCAGGTGTGGGGCTTGGGCTTCAGAGCTTCAGGGGCTACCATGCGGTTTTGGGTTCGTATGTTTCATATAGCTCTAATGTATTGGAGGCATGTGGTCAATAGTGCATAGTCTCAGAATCCACGTTGCTTAAACTACAAGACAAAAACTCTAAGGGTTGAAGTGTCAGAGGGAGATTAACTATAGTAGAAACTCCTTCAAAGGTGTTGTATATTGGGCTATACTTTGTAGGGGAGTAGTATAGGGCTTAGTAGGGGGGGAAACTAGGATTTTAGACTATAGCTCAGATGAAGATGGTGGGTGAAACCTTGGCGTTTGATTGATTTTGCGGACCTTTGAAAAAAAAGGGGTTTCCAGTGTTTCCAGAATCTTTTGGACGAGGATTATCATAAGTATATATATATATACATATGCATATATTTATTTATATTAGGGTCATTGACTGGGGACCTGTTTTATGTCTACATGCGCGAACTTGGAGAAGCATGGTAGGATTGTATAGTTAGGGAATACTAAACCCTACAACCTAAACCCCTAAACCCTAAACTCTACACCCCCAAACCCCCAAACCCCTAAACCTCAAGCCTAAACCCCTAACCCCAACCCCTAAACCCCGAAACCCCTTTTAACCCTTTGAAACCCCTGAACCCTAAACCCCTGAACCCTAAACCCCTAAACCCTAAACCCCTGAACCCTAAACCCCTAAACCCTTAACGCCTAAACCCTAAACCCCTAAACCCCAAACAATAAACGCCTAAACCCTAAACCCCTAAACCCGTAAATCCTAAACCCTAAACGCCAAAACCCTAAACCCTAAGCCCCTAAACCCTAGACCCCTGAACCCTAAACCCCTAAACCCCTAAACCCTAAACGCCTAAACCCTAAGCCCCTAAACCCCTACACCCTAAGCCCCTAAACCCCTAAACATCCCTAAACCCCAACCCCTAAACCCTTGTACCCTGCTAGGCCAAGCTGCTAAGACCTTGGACCAAACCTG
>CAJNIZ010008480.1:13928-29782 GCA_905231905.1 Symbiodinium pilosum
TGTGTAGTATTTCATTCGGGAATACTATGGTACCCATTATAGAGTAAGATTATATCCTCCTTTTTGGGTATAGTATTTTATATAAGGGATTTAATCTTACTAGGTTCAACCACCAAAAAACATTACTCTAATGAGGGCGAGCAAACAACCCAAGACAGAATTCACAGAACATGCCCTCGCAGAAGGACTCTTTTGGTGGAGATTGATGGTCTCTTTGACTGGGTTTGTGTTTCGTTGGAATATTCGATGGGATCCTCTTATACTAGAAAGTCCTATGTCCTCGAGACTTTTTGTATCTTTGATGTAGTATAACCCCAAGGAACTATTAAGCATTATTCTAGTTGTAGATCTAAGGGGATTCCAATATATGGAGCACATTTAGGAGGTCCAGGTGGCAATCTGACACTGGCTTAGCATGCACAAGGGCCGGGCGTCACACAAAAAGCATGAAAGTTGATGACGTGGCTGTATTGGGGTATGCATGGGGCTGGGAAGGCAAAGCTATCGTGTGAGGGGCTGGAGTATGCAAACATGCCTAGCCATAAGGGTCCAAGTACTCAACAACCATATACTACTCCAAAACCTGTACAATTACCAAATCTTAGACCCTAAAAACTGACCCTTAGGGTAAGCAGAAAGTCCAGCCACAAAGGATAATTTGCAAAGTGCATGTAGGCCAATGTGGCTGGTGATCTCTGTATCTGTTTCCTATCTAATCACACACAGGTATAGCCAATATACCCATTTTCCCGAATCCCTAATCCCTAAACCCTATAAAGTCCCCCTTAAGTAGATCGAATATGGCATTGGGTATAGTATAACAAGATCCCCATATACCCCATATTCTAGCTTCTGACGGGGGACTATAAACCCTAGCTCTTATTGGAGGTAGTTGGCAGGTCCAGGGAAACACCTAACCATTTTCAGGGACCTCGGGGCTTGGGATGCCAAATCTTAAAAGAAGTTTAGAACAAGGGTTCAGGGTTTAGGGTTTGGGGTGTTGGCCGGGATGGGTCTTAATGATTGGTAAAGATCCTCGCTGATGTGTTGATGATCTTGTTTATGGGCTGCGGCGGCCACTACACTCTCAACCCTGAACCCTAGGGAAGCCACTCTACCTTACCCTGAGGGTCCAAGTACCCAATATTCATATACTTACCCAAAACCTATACTATAATTGCTATTACCCAAATCCCAAGTACCTAAATATTGGGTACATGGACCCTTAGGGTTACAGGCTTAGCCTCAAGCCCTCTGCTCTGGGTTCCAAACATCCCTAACACCCTAAAACGCGGTTTAGGGTTGCGGGTTTAGGGTTTAGGGTTCAGGGTTTAGGGTTTCGGGTAACTCTCAATCCGAAACTCTGAAATCAGACAAGACCAAAGTAACCTAAATTCCTCAAATCCTGTATTACAACTACTATAGTGCCTAAGTCTCAGGTGCCCAACTATTAGGTACATGGACCCTTGACCGCAAACCCCGCATAACTCTACATGGGTGGTTGTCAAAATTATGGTCCCTTTTTGGATCCCTATTATAGTACGGCCCCTAATATTTAGGGTACCCAACAAGGGACCATAATTTTGACAACCACCTACATATTCCTGTATACCATTAAGGGACCTAATCATTGGGCGCATGGAGTAAATCCTAAGCCGTCAACCCTAAGCCTTATAAACCCTAAACTAAACCCTAGGGTTTAGGGTTTTGGGGTTTAGGATTTAGGGTTTAGGGTTTAGGATTTAGGGTTTAGGATTTAGGGTTTACACCCGAAACCCCTAAACTTAGGGACAGCCTTTGGTGGCAAGGCCTCAAAACCTCGAGCACAGCAATCTGCAGCAAAGAGCTCTGATGCTATTGCGAAACTCAGCTCAGTAAGTTTTCTTTCTGGCTTAGGGTTTAGGACTTAGGATTTGGTTGGCTGCTCGCCCCTCCCCAATCTGCAACAGCTGCATGATATTTATGATAAGTGATATATGGCCCTGAATTCCCCAAATGGGCTTGGGTAAAACCCCCTTGTCAGAATTTATACGCGAGCGGTCCTATTTGCTGCTTCCCTCGTAAAACGATAACCAATACAGAAAAAACGATAAGGTTTACAATTCCAGAAGNNTAGACAGTTCCCCTGCAAAACGATATCCAATAAAAAATGACGATAAGGTTCAAAATAGGATAGGAAGAGTGGCCATGGGGTTTTCACAAGAGCCCAAATACAGACTGTTAGAGGGTCGGAGCAGTACCCGAGGTTTAGGGTCTAGGTTTTGGGGTTGAGGTAGAATACTCAAGGATACTTTACCCTATAATTAAGGCTCTGAACGCTGTCTTGGGTGAAAGGTTTGGCTTTGGGAACTAAAGTCTTGGATCTCGCATCTAAACTGGGTGCCCTAAACCCGAAACCCTAAACCCTATGCAGTAGCCCACGTTTCCTAGGCTGGGGCTCTGGATTCCTTTAAAATAGCCAGGTTTGCTACAAAAGTCGGCCTCTCTTAATACCAAGGCTAATGAAAACCCGATATTGAACACATAGCATTGGTACTGCCCCCCTCAGTAAAAGTTGGATAGTACTTATAATATGGTTATATATAGCCCTTAATAGGACCCCTAATATAGACTGTTACTGGGGGGGGGGCAGTACCCAACACATAGCCACCAAAACAGAATAAGAGTACACCCTCCTGCCATCTGCTGATTGTTTTTTTTGCAAGAAGATCTTTTGTTTTGTTTTTTCCTTGGTTCCATTGCAACCCTAAACCCTAAACCTTAAACTCTATACCCTATTGAGCTGGAGTGCATGGAGCGAGGGTTGAGATGTTGAGGGTTTGGGGCTGATAGAATTTCTCAGTGGCCCCAATGTGAGTAAGAAGGATGGTCTCCAGGGAAAGACCCAGGAACTTCCAACCATTAGGGAGTATTTGGACCCCACAAGTAGATAAACCAATGACACAAAACCCCGAAATTTTGCAAAGAAAACCGCCTCAATTCTACATACTTTCGGGGTTCAGGTATATCCTGAAATGTACTACGACTTCTGGTTTGAGTTCAGGCAGTTTCCTTCCTTTGGTTAGGGGATTTTTGGGGATCTGGGAACCAGCTCAGTCAAGAGCCGACTTGTGAATTAGGGGTTTAGGGTCTATAGGGTTTGGGGCTCAGCCCTGAACCCTAACCCCATCTGGGAAAATCGATGATGCCTTGGGGCGTCAAACAGGATGATATGCGGTTATGCGGATCCACTTTAGGGTTTGGCGTGTAGGAAGCGGACTTCGCACAATCCTCTCGGCGAAAAATGTGAGTTTCTCAGAATTTCCCTAAACCCTAAACCCTAAACCCTAAAATGTAATCCCAATAGATTCCTGGGCTGATTCTGGGCCTCATTTGGGGATTTCCTAAAATTAGGGCTACCATATTGGGGTACCTATAATAAGGACTATAGTATTTTGGGGTCTATATTGGGGTCCCCCTATTTTGGGAAATTACCCTTTCTTGGGAGCTCCCCAGGATAATAAGGAGCCGCTAGAGGTTCATGCCAGCAGCCGCATAAAGAAATCGCAAGATACCAAGAGAGTAGCCGTTCAGTAATTTTGCATCTAGGAGCGGCCTTCCCCCAAAGACGAGACAGGGGCCGTGGTGTGAACGACGTAGGTCATGTTTTCAGTTTAGACGAAGGCCTCGATGCATACTTCAGCATAAGGAACAAGATCACTTCGCTGTTGTCGACATTAGACCCATAATGGGGGTTTCCCAAAATTAGGGGTCCCTTTTTGGGGTCCCCATAATAAGGACTCTAGTATATTGGGGTCTATATTGCGGTCCCCCTATTTTGGGAAACTACAAAATCAAAAACAAGGCGGACAACAACATCAGGGCCGCGGATTCAACATACCGCTCAAGGGCTAAGCCATGCATAATGGCCGCTCATATGAGCCATAGTCTAAACTCCTTGAAGGGGGTTATATAGGGGACTACGATAGGGCTCATTAGGGGGAACACTAGGAGTTTAGACTATAGCTCATATATCAAGGTCGAGAGTTTCGCACGGGATTACGTGACATTTGGGCATGCATCAACAAAATCTTTGTCAAGGGTTGGGTCCATGAAATACCTGGAACCCCGAAGCATTGTAAAATACTGTGCCTGAGCTTTTTGCTTGAGGTTTGAGCCGTTTGTTTTTTGTTATTTTGGAGGTTTGGGTATCTATCACATCCTGCACCAGACTTGCTGGCACTAAAGCCCATAAACCCTGACCGCTCAAACCCAAATCCTCACTTAGATTCTACCTAAACCTCAAAAGTAGGTAAAATAATAGCCCAAAACACCAAAATATGGCCCAAAAGGCCATTATTCTACATACTTTTGGGGTCCAGGTAAAGCCTCCATCCTGAGCCAAACCTAAAGCCTGAACCATTCCAAGTCCTGCGAACTTGAGCCTTGCCCCTGGGGCGTGAAAGTCCGTGTATTTATATATATGTAATGCATATATACATAGAAACTTAAGTATACATATATACACATATATAGATATGAACTTATAAAAATATATACATATATATATATATAAACTTAAGTAGCGATCACTTAGGACCCTTAAAAACAAATGATGCCTATGTCTGACTGGAAAGTCTAAAAAGGTGCTGCTTTTGTCTCGGGCTATTTGGCGCCCGAGGGTTTTAGTTCAACCTGGACCCGAAAGTATGTAAAATTATAGCCTTTGTGGCTGTTATCATGGGTTTAGGGCTGTCACTTTGCATACTTTTGGGTTAAGGAAGGGGCAGACGGGATTTCAAAGGTAGGTGGGCTAAAGAATCCCTATTGTAGATTCCGTTATGTTGGGGCTTGTTTCCTACTCCCCCACCGTTTTGTACCTTGATTTAGTAGCCCACCTAATTTGAACCTACAAGCCCCACATCCTAAATCTTGAATCCTGCATTGAAAGGAAAGCTCCCGCAGAGCCACTCCCCATTTACCAGCAGCGAGAGCAGACTCAACCAGCGGCGCGGAACGAGGCTCCCAGGGGTATGGGTTAAGGACCCGGCGGTGGAAGGATCAGGGGTAATAACCTCCAAGTAAGTAGAGCAAATCCAAGTTCTAACCCTAAACCCTGAACCATGGAATCCCGAAATCTCCAAGTTATAGCCGAACAAGGGAGAATGAAGGGCAAAAGATAACGGAGCCTGACATGGAAGATTGGGTTCTATAGTGGTAAGATGGGCTGTAGGCCAGGTAAGGGTTTAGAGTTTAAGGTTCAGGGTTTAGTGTTTAGTTATGTTTAGGGTTTAGGGTTACGCTTTAGGATTTAGGGTTTAGGGTCTAGAATTTAGGGTTCAGGGGTTCAGGGAGCCTTGAATGGGAACCCGCCTGGTGATGATTTCATAAAAGGGTGCTCGTGACCTCCAGGGTTCAGGGGTTTAGGGTTCAGGGCTGGGAGAACATCATAGTCGCAGGGTGCTTGGTTTGGCGTGGGGTAACCAGAAATATTTCATTTTACGTAATGCAGAGCTCTACATGACCCTAAGGGTGCAAGGACCAAAGTAATAGGGTTTTAGAGCCCAAATACTATATTTGATATTCATGGTATTTGGGCCCTAAGACCCTTAGGGTAAGCCCCCACATGGGGATTTCCTTTAACTTGGGTTCTGGGTCCCTGTATGAACTAGCGTCTAAACTCCTTAGACGGGGGGGGTTATTAGGCGGGATACTAGGAGTTTAGACTTTAGATCATATAAGTTCCCCCCCCCCATTTTGGGAAGAGTACCTTAGGCCAAGTCCCATATACGCCAGGCTGCCGAGGAGTAGTGGACGCGTTTTTTGCAAAATCAAAGGCTCCGGGTCCCGTTGTAATCTATTCAGGGCTTAACGCCTGATGCATAAATCAGATGTGTTCTGAGAGTCTTGCTTCAGATGAAGGAATGTCCCTAAAGCTAGGCTAGTGAAGACCGACGTCAGCAGTATCCCTCGCATAACACTCCGTAACAGCATCTATGACACACTGCCTTATTCCCTTCCAAGCACCACGGAGAGTACAAAATTTCTGGGATTGTGATGTAGACCAGGTCATCAGTTGAGATATGCAAATTCTTGGAGGTACTGTTGATCATAGAATCAGTATGTTGTAGTGGCCGCAGTTCTCAAGGTGTTACTTAGGGTCATGCAGAATTTTAGTATACACCGTGTTGACATCAACAGTATGACCGCATCAAGCGCATAAGAGGTTCCTTGAGAATGAGTGTGGGTCATTGCACTGGCGATATGGCTACATATTCTAGACTCCTTGGGACTTAGCTTGGACCTTAGACCCTTAATCCTTTGGGATTCCCTTATATTCCTATTACGGGTACCTAAGGTTAGTTTAACCCTTAGTAGGGGTCCTAAGTGCCACGTAGTAGATATGTATATATATATATATATGTATGCCTAGCAGCCCCTACGGCTTTCGCGTACTCAGAAGTTTTCATGTCGGGGCAGTAGGATGGCCTTTTACCACACAGCTTCTGCTCTGCATTCAGAGTTTTTCATTGTGAGGTCTAAGTCATGACGTGGGAGACCCGAACCCTTGGATAAGTTATTGGTACCTTCATGTCGGGCTGCTATTCTTAGCTGTAGGAGTTCTTCTGAGGGCATGCAGAGCGAAAGAGACGACCAATCCGAATATCCTCATCCACTACCCTAAGCCTTTAAACCCTGAACCGCACTGGTCCATCCCTTGGGGCTCCGGAAAGCCAAATGTAGGGCACATTTGTAGACTCTAGGGCCTAAGGTAGGTAGAGTAACCTAATCCTTTTAAAACGGACAAAAAATATTAGGTACACAACCCAATTTCGAGGTATATACGTCACTCTGGGTAGACCCTACACCCTAAACCCTAGACCCTACACCCCAAACCTTAGACCCTACACCCTAAACCCTAAATCTGGGCATATAGGATACTAGGTGAAATTCAAAGACTTGGAGTTCCAGGGTCTGAGTATCATCATGCCTCGAACTCACGCGGGCATAAGGGTTTAGGGTTTAGGGTACCCTAAACCCTCAACCCTAAACCCTAAACAGTTTAGGGTTTAGGGAGCCAGCAACTTCAGAATCCGCAGTGTAGAAGCCTAAGTACTCACCAAGATGGGAGCTTCCCAGAATTCGGGGTACCGTTTTTTGGGGTCCCCATAATAAGGATTTGGGAATTTGAGGTTTAAAGGGTTGAGAGTTGTGGGTTCTAAATTGGGTTCCCCTCGTTTTGGGTCATTTCCTAATTTCCGGAGCCTGGTTTAATTAAATGTAGCGTACTTAAAATTAAAAGAGACTTCAAGATGAATTTCGTAACTAGTTCTGCCCCATCAATGATTACTTGCTGGCTCTTAGCAGGGAAGAAGGGAATATAATCACTATATGTTCCCTATATAGTATATTCAAATATAGTATTTTCCCTTATTCCATACTAAGAACCAGAATGTTAAGCCCCAAGAGTAATGAGGTGAAACCTACACCCTCAACAGAAATTGGGTGAACCCTAAACCCTGAACCCTAATCCGTGATTAGGTGAACCCTAAACTGTAAACCCAAACCCGAAACAATAATAGGCAAACCCTAAACCCTAAACCTTAGAAACCCTAAACCCTAGACAGCAATTAGGTGAACTTAGGGTGCCTGAAGGTAACTTATCTTGAGAACCCCACGTTAAGTGGATGTTCACTTGTTCTGGCGAACCGCACTTTAAGCTCTCATAAGCCGAAATCCTAAACCTTAAAACCAAACCCTAAACGGCGGGAGTCTGAAGCTTCGCAATGGGATGAAATTCCCAAGTCTGGCGTGGTGGTGGGGTTTAGGGTTTTGGGTTGGCGGGGGGGGCGGGGGGGGGCGTCCCAGAGAGTCCAAGCTTGATACTTTTGATTTTGGTAAATATTCATGCTTTGTATTTGGGGGTCTAAGATGTAGATTGTAACTTTGGTCTTGGGATAATGCTAACTCTAGTCCATTTTCACTGCTGGCACTCTGCATTACCCGCAGGTATAGACATTTCTGTGATTGCCCAAGGAGGTAGCTTAAGAGCCCTGAAATGGGATCTAACTTTTAAGCTTGCACGGTCATTCTTTTCTCGATGGACGCCGGAATAGTTGCCAACATTCTTCCCTTGTAATCTGATAGCTAAGACCTAAACCCTAGATCCAGATCTCCAAACCAAAGGGTACGAACCCTCCAGCCATAAACCCTAAACCCTATCCGGTACAAGGGGCAACTCCCTCAGCATAGTTCTGCATCGAGGGGCCCAGCCTTTGTGGTGGTTTGTGCGTTTAGGGTTTGGGGCTTAGGTTTTTTGGGGTTTAGGGTTTAGGGCCTAGGGTTTAGGGCTTAGGGTTTAGGGGTTTAGGGGTTTAGGGATCGGGGTTGGGGTTTAGGGTTTAGGGTTTTGTGGTTAAGGCTGCGGCTTAGCATATCCAATTTCTCTCCTCCAGCAGCTACCTAGCTAGCTACTGGAGACTGTACCTGTAAGCCACGTATAAACCTGCTACGTCCTAAATCAAGGCTGTAATTCTTGGGGGTCAAAACTTGACCTTATAACAGGTAAAAGCTTCAAATTACTTGCCCCCAGAACATCAAGTAGCTAGCTACGCCCTAATCCAGGGGGTCCAAGTACCCAATAATTGGGTACTTGTGATTTGGGTTCTAGTGATTATAGTGAAGGTTGGGGGTAAGTATATGATTATTGTGTACTTGGACCCCAAGCCATTAACCCTAAATCGTGTGATCCGAACGCAGCTGCCTTCGCAGCAGTGTAGCAAAGTGCATTAACTCACAGCTTCAAAAGGCCCTCTACCAACAGATTGTCAAGCATGATACTCTTTGTACTACGTAGGATCATTCGTGCTGTGGCTGTTTTCTGACTATCTCCTTCACAGATTCTTCCGATCTTTTACCAGTATTTGGGAACTGGAGTTGCGTATGGTAATTCTCCAGATTTGAGGGGGCTTTGAAGCACTGAGCATCTATCTGTCTTGCAAGTTCTGCATGGTTCGACGTCAAGCGCATTCAGGGACAGCTGCCGGAACATCGCTAATCTGGTGCTTCGAACATTGCCAGAAGGCAGGATACGAGGTGTAGGTAGGACGAGTAGACTCCAAAGGACCCTAAACCCTAAAACCTAAACCCCTTGGAGCCATAACATCTTCTCATCCCAAATTTTGTGTTTCGTGAATGCTCCGCATAAAGGTTCCCGCTTTCCCATCTAAAGTCTTTGGGGCCAGGATCCAAGAGGTGATCAACAACCGTAGCGTTTTTTGTCCGTGACTGGGTAGGTCCCTGGGATATTTAATATTTTCCTTGATGGCCTTAATAGGGGACCATATATACTAATATTTTTCAATTGGTTTAGGGGCCAACCTAGGTGAAGTGTCTGCAGGCAGTATCACTCCCCGTCTGGATCCCAGGGTCGCCATCTTCGTAACTGTCGCCGCTTTTGGACCCTCGCGTCTTCGTCGCATGTCAACTAAGGGTCCAAGGACTCAAATAACGGGGTTTTAGGGCCCAAAAACTATAATCTGAATGGTATTTGGGACCTAAAGCCCTAATATTTGAGTCCTTGGACCCGTAACAGGGATAGGGCCCCTGGAGGTTGTTTCTTGTAACTCTCGCTTTTGGAGTGTCGTGCCTTCGTCGGTTGTCACAAATGTCAACAGTCGCAGGGATGGGGCCCTGCGATGGCGATCTTTGTAACTGTGGTTGCCTTTGGACAAACGTAGTGGAGACTGGAAAGTGGAGTGGCAACTGGGTGGAAGATGGAACGGACAGCGGAGTGGAAAGCAGAATGGAGAGTGGAGTCGACCGTGGAAAGTGGAGGGTGGAGTGTGTGGAGAGAGGAGAGTGGGTAGCGGAGTGGAGTGGAGATCGGCATGGAAACTCAAATGAAAACTTGGGCATGGAGGGTGGAGAGTCGAGCTGAGGGTGGAGAGGAGGAGTGTGAAGAGTGGACTGGACTTGGACTGTAAAGTGGACAGGAGACTCGAGAATGCAGAGTGGAGAATATATAACCCCTATATAACTCCAATATAACCCCTATAGAATCCCTAGATAACCCTAGTTTCCATTTTCTTTTCCAGTATCCCAATATAACCCCCATATGTCTCCAATATAGTCCCTATATAACCCTAGTTTCCATTTTCTTTCCCATTATCCCAGAATGGAGGCCGGAGCGCATTGGACTGGAAACTGGATATTATGTAAAGGTGATATTGGAGTTACATCGGGGTTATATTGAGATGATGGAAAAGGAACTGGAAACTAGGGTTGTATAGGGAGGAGAGTAGTGAGTGGAGTGCAGAGTCGGGTGGAGAGTGGAATGTTCAAGTGGAGGGTCTTCATCGCGTGCTCTGCAAATCGTTTTGTTCGTGGATCATGGATTCTAGTGGACGAATTCCGCTTGGCGTGTCTGCATTCGTGTTCTTTGTTCCTGCAGTATGAGTCCTGCATGAGCTATAGTCCAAACGTCCATCTAGTATCGCCCCTAATAACCCTACAATAGTCGCCTATAAAATTCCTTGTATAACCTTCTTCAAGGAGTTTAGACTATAGCTCACATGTATCAAGTTGAAGCTTTTCTCCCCTCTAAGAAGATCCCCATATACCCCATATTCTATACCCTACATAACCCATTATAGTAGTTTCCTTTTTTCTTTTCCATTATCCCCATATAACCCAAAAAACTAATAAGTGTTTGGGTGCGTCACCCCCGAAGCTTAACCTCTACTTGGAAGCTTGTACCAATCAGCCAGTTATTAGGAGTGGTTTAGTGCTTAGTGTTTGCGGTATGGGGTTTAGGGTCTAGGGTTGGGGGTAGCCCCCTAAGTCCTCTAATGCTGTTATAACGGGGTTGCAGGCACAACTATCACTAGAGTAGGTCATGATCACTCATAGACCTTCAAGTAAACACACCCCTATCAAAATCCAATAAACCCTAAACAAAACCCACATAAACCCTATATAACCCCCATAGAAACCCCTAGACCCTAAACCGTAAGCCTACAGGCAGACCAAGACCGAACACGCAGGGATTTGACAGAGCTGGCACGTGCGTTCGGGTTTGATTTCCAATGCTACAAGAAAGCAATGGGCTTCTGGGCGGACATGGGGCTTTAGGGTTTAGGGTTCGATTGGCTTCTGGGTGGATGTCGGTAGGCTCTGCGGTACGTTTTCTGTCTCTTGTGGATACTACTTGGTCTCAGAAAGATATAGCATGCACATCTTAATAAGCTTTACGTCCATATTTTTGCTCCATTTTCATAACCCTAAGAGCTTCCTGAAAAATCAGAATATCAATCTGAAAACTAGCCTTAATACACTCATCGGGCTCTAGGGTCTATACATACATATCACATACATTGGGTTATCTGGAATCTAGGGATATGCAAAAAAATCCTAGCCCCTATACTAACCCTATCATAACCCTGTATCAACCTTTGACAAACCCTATATACGCATCAGGTCCCCCGCCCCCCTTCTCCCACCCTGCCACCCCCACCCGAGTCTGTGCTTGAAATTAGGTTGATTAGGTTCTTAGAGGGTTTGAAGTGTTTATAAAGGGTTTCTGTAAAGTTCATAGACGGTTTACAGAGGGTGCATGGATTTCATATCCAATTTATACAAGGCGTAAAATGTTTTCTGAGAAGTTTCTGGATGTCTAGGGGGTTCAGGCAAGGTCTTCTTCCAATTTTATCAGAGGGCTACACCGGGTCCCTGGCTTTTAACCGAAGATTCTTGAAAGGCTAAGCAGGTTTTCTAGACTGTTTTTTTAGAGGGCATAGAAGGTTTTGTAGAGTTTTATTCGGGCCTTGCTAAGGTACCCCGCAAGTTTACAGAGAGACCATGGCTCGCAAGCTTTACCTCCACCCCAAAAGTAGGTAAGATAATAGCCCAAAAACGTACATATAGCCCAAACGGCAATCATTCTACACATTTTTGGGGGTTCAGGTATCCCTAAACCCTGAACCCTAAACCCTAAATGTCCTCGTGCCCAGATGGAGACTATTCCTTGGGCTGGGGGCGCAGAACGCGGAGCCGGGCGCATATAAGCCCGCATACAACCGATGTATAGACCCTATACAAAGCCTTTAAATAAGCCCTATACAAAGCCTAAACGGTTTAGGGTTTAGGGTTAACCCTATACAAACCTTAGACCCTATAACCCCTGAATCCTAAACCCTGAACGGATGAGTGGAGCTGAAATACAGTAGTTTCCATTTGCTTTTCCAGTATCCGAATATAACCCCAATATACTATAGTAGTTCCCAATATAACCCCAACATACGATAGTAGTTCCCAATATCACCCGAATATACTATAGTAGTTCCCTATATAGCCTCGATGTAACCCTTGTATTTTCAGGCTTTATGAGCTGGCTGGAACGCAGCACGGGAAGCGTGCTGCTACTTGCAGAATCTAGGCAGGCTCTCAGTTATTAGGGTTTAGGGTTTAGGGGTCAGGATGCAGAGTTTAGGACGAAGGTTAAGGGGTTCAGGTGTTAGGATTTAGGGTTCAGGGTTTAGGGTATAGAGCTTACCTAGTGCAACTTACATGTCCAAGATGGGCTTTGTATCTATTGCTTTCGTATCTCTTCTTTTTTAAGGGTATAGTGTACTCTAGGCGGGGTTTAGGGTTTGAAGGGGTTGTCCAGGTTTAGGGAGTTCGCCCTAATCAAAAAGATCAAGTTAACAACAACATGGAAGGAACCTGGGTTCATCAGGGGATTTATACGGGTGGGATGTAGGAGGATTACCTAGAATAACCAATCTACCACGAAAAGACGAAAACGGTTATTGTGCCCAACATTTTGGTAGCTTTACCTCCGGACCTTTGTTTAAGGGTCTAGACTGCTCTGGCTAGTTCTCCTGCGAACTACTGTTAAAAAAAAAGGATTGCATGACCTCAGTACCGTAATTGTAAACGCTATCGCGCACCCGCTTCGGCTGTTGCGGTGCCGAAATTCCTCGCAGACCACATTTGGGATTGAGTGGGGCCAATGGGATGGGGGAGTTGGGGGTGTCGGGAAGGGGTCAGTTGGCCAGGGTTGGGGGGCTGATTTTCGCTTCAGAAAACTCACCGGCCCCCACCCCCTTTGGGTTTCATGGAGTTTCCTTGTTGTTCCGTGGGCTTGCACCAGCCTCGGCGAAGCTTCCAGGTATAAGGTTCTTAGGGTCTTAGGGTCATGCAGGATTTTTGGTATGCACCGGTGTTTGGGGCGCATGGTTTAGGTGTCCATTTCATTTTCCCTTCTCTCTTCCACTCGATGTTTCATGAAGACCTTACTATATTTGAGTACAAGGCATCTCAAGGAGTAGGATTTCGGGCTCAGGGTTTAGGGATAGGGTTCACGATCTTAGCTATTCTAATTGAGTGTTCCTACTGCATGCTGTGAGGCCCAGAACGGCTTGCTCAGAGTAGTTTTCCCTAAGCCCTAAACCTAAATCACACAGAAGGAGGCGGAAATTCGAAATGCTCGTATCCATCTAACCATACCCTCAGGATGGGCTAGCAGATCCTAGTATTGATTGCATCTTAGGACGCTACAGCAATATGAGTAGATTGAGGGGCTTATAATGGCCCATCATGGGAGGGAAGACGATAGGGAGCATCCCATTATTGTGCCACTAATTGGCGTTTTGCTGCAGTCAATCGGCAACGCCAGAATCCTGAACCACAAACTTTACGCGCTAAGCCCCAACCCTTACACCAGAAACCCCCAACCCCAAAGCCAGAACTGTATAGTCTATGTGCGGATTCCCATAAGCCGGGGGCCCCTTGTAAACCCCAACATATCGCAATCGTTTTGGTGGAAAACGCTCCCATTTTTTGAAGCACACATATCTATACATACATATATAGCT
The DNA here is from genome assembly GCA_905231905.1 of Symbiodinium pilosum. NCBI lineage: Eukaryota > Dinophyceae > Suessiales > Symbiodiniaceae > Symbiodinium > Symbiodinium pilosum. Next base: position 27,785 of record CAJNIZ010008480.1, read on the forward strand.
ATGTATATAAACTGCCCAGGAATGGCGAGAGGCAAAGCCCATCGTTGAAGAACTTGCCAGAAGGGTCGCACGTCCTCATCTGAGTGCTTGTGTCTTGGCTCCTTGTGGGTGGTTTCCCAAAGCTGGGTCAATGTTGGCGAGTTTTTGCAGACATGCATTGCTGTCCGGCTCTTGGACCTTCAAAATTCAAAAGTTCAAAGCGAGGCCGAAACCTCAGCCCCCAACTGCTCAGAACTTCCCCCCAAGAAAGCCCAGAACAGTCCTACAGTAGCCTCAGGGTACGTTTCCAAACCCAATAAGGAATATGAAGTTACGATTTAATTTAGCATCTCAAGTTGAAGCCAGTAGGATGTTTCTGTGCCTAGTGTTTTGCCTGAAGGGGGATATGAACCCTATCGGGCTTCGGATTGCAAACAAGTAGAGGTCTCTTTTGGGGGGCTCCCTCCCGGACCTCCGAGGCTCAGGTTCGAGGATGTAAGGGTTGGTTTTGGGCTTGGGATTTTTGGATGTGTTGTTTAGGATTTTGACTTCAGAGATTTGGATTTACGATTTAGGATTTAGGTTTCAAATTGGGATGTAGGATTTAGGGTTTCGGACTTAGCAATGAAGTAAGTCTCGGGGACCCTCCACCCCCGAAGGCCTCCATGGCTTCCGCGTAGAGAGGAGTATAGCGCATGGGTGTGTATATTGGAGCCCCAGAATTGCTGGATGAGCCCAAAGGCTCCTAGGCTTACAGTTTAGGATTCCTGGTATTGTTTTGGGCTTTCCCAAAGTTGAGGGCTTAGGATTTAGGATTTAGGGTTTAGGAGTTTAGGATTCCTGGTATTCTTTTGGGCTCTGTAGGGGAAGGTTTTGACTTTGGGGGCTAAGGTAGGGTATCTCACTTTTAGGGTCGAAGGGCCCTAGCATTTGTTCCGGAATCCGTTGTTTCCCGGGCATGGCTGTGCTTACCTAATTGCAATCAAATGCCCGAACCTGATCCTTCTCTTGGCGAAATTATGCTTGGCCATGATTTCGGTGTTCTGTATGATCCAGCTAAGCAGATGGGCGCAACTATTGAGAACCTTCTCCAGTATATTCGTCTTGGCTTTTGGAGGTGCTTGGGCTTCTTCTGGCCTGTATAGGTCATTCATGACATATATATATATATGTATATCACTAGGGCTCCCACTAGCCCAAAGTTTGTACGCCTTATAGACTTGAACAAAAAGGAAAGCTATTATGGGGTTAGAGCCTACAAGAGGAACCCCTGATTGTTTTTCCTTTGTTCAAGTGCGCGCATTTCTTCCCCACGATGCAAGGAGATATTCTCCCAAAAGCATGGTAATTCCAAAAAGAGTGAAATTTATGTGAGGCAGTGCAGGATGTCCATCCGCAGCAGGTCACCCCTGTGAACTTCACTAAATAAAGCGTCAAGCAAATATCACAATCCCGTGTCTAAACCCATATCCCTCAACTCTAACAAAGCTCATACCCTAGGCGTGGTAGCACGTTCCGAAAAACAACTGCGGCGTGCAAGTGCATGGGCTGCGCAGCAAGTCATGAGCGCAGACATCACGGTGTCTTTTCTCAAAAAAGACGTACCCTGAGCGACCCTAAGGACATTTGAGGTTGTTTATTTTTGAACAGCATTTCTTCTCACAGGATGATATAGGGCATGCTCTGGAGAAGCTTGTATGCTTTGTTATCCACTACGGGGAATCCTGCCTTTTAGTGGCTGGGGAAATGTTGCCTGCTGCTGTTGCCGCGGCTAATGCTATCACCATTCACTACACCACCACCGCCGCCACCACCACCAACACCCCCACCGCCGCCGCCGCCGCCGCCGCCGCCCCCGCAAACAACATCTACAACGACCACGACCGCTACCACTGCCCCTGCCGCCGCCGCCGACGCCGCCGCTGCCGCTACCGCTGCCGCGACCACTGCCGCTGCTACTGCTGCTCTGCTGCTGCTCCTCTGCTCTGCTTCTCTGCTCCCGCTGCTGCTGCTGCTGCT
>CAJNIZ010008480.1:29855-41569 GCA_905231905.1 Symbiodinium pilosum
CTGCTGCTGCTGCTGCTACTGCTCTGTACTACTGACTTGACTGAGGACGGCCACGACCACGCGGGTTCATCACAGGGTTAGGGATAGTGGCGGCCGGGCAGGTTATTTGTAATAATTCGTGGCATCATCAGTACAGTCTAGCAGCTGGGTTGCTCTGCGGCATGCTAGCTTGCTTGTAGTTATTGGCTTGTGGTTCCTATCATATGAAAGTCCTGGGGGTGTGCCCGGTGTTATGGTATTATGCTAAGCGCACCAGACAAGCAAAGGAGGGATCATGATGAACATGCATATTCCCAGCACAGCACTTGCGTTGCGATTCTGGTTGCCTGCTGGATGTCTGCCAGAGTCTACCTGCTAGCCCGCAATGTGGTATGTATATATATATATATAATTTAATATACTCTAGGAGCTAAACGGCTAGTTATGCAAAGCCACAAAGACCAAAATCATGAAGCAAACAACCCAGACGCATACAAGAGTCACATGGATGGACAACTTAATGGTGGCATGACGGCTACAAGCTCTGTATTTCAGGGCCTGCTAGAAACTTAATGTTACTGCCAACTGCAAAACAACACTGCACCCGCAATTTCCAGAAACCCGGCCCAGGTGTCGTTGGGCTTCTCGCGCCAGACGGTCGAACACTTCATCACACACCGCCGCACAACTGCGGAGTCTGATCCAGTGGGAGAGGGCTTGCTGGCAGCACAGGAAGCAGTCACGGACGAGTCCGAGGAGGAGGAAGAAGACGACGATGAGGAGGAGCAGGAGGAGGTAGAGGTGGAAGGCGTCCCCACGTGGTGGTGGCCGGCTCAACCAACATCAGTGGAACCGTTTCACTGGCTGTCCTTTTGAGGCACCGTTGGTTGCTTCTTGGCAGCTGGCAGACCTCAACTCTCACAGAGGTGCATGCGTTTCACCATTCACGTGCACTTCACTGAGACGTCAAGTGGTCAAGCATTGCGAATCCTTGTCTGCAGCAACAATTGTCAAAATTTACTTTCAAGCTTTTCGCTACGCCATCCCTAAGGGTACAAGGAGTTAATCAGCAGGACCAGAAGCATCCATATAATCACCTCCTCCCTGAGATGGAAACCCCAAGCCGCCTGACAGTCAAGATTCCCAATAGACTATGGTATACCACAGTGGGAACATTTATCACTGGGTAGGGATTGGTATAAAGAGAGGGGGGATAGGTGGGAATGATTTGGAGACTTGTACCTGGAGGGCATTGATGGAGTGTGCCTAGCGGTCAACTCAAGCGAGGCCCATGGTGTGGAGTCGGGCTGCAAACAGAATGGGGTTTAGGCTGTAAGGTTTACGGTTTCAAGGTTTGGGATGTTGTTTTTGGGGTTCAGTGTTTGGAGGTGGGCTTTATGGTTTCATCTGGGTTGGCGTTGCTGATGGATATAGCAAATGGGAAGTCGATCCACGAGGACATTGAAATATAACCTGCTATTCGATTGCACAAATAGATAAAGATAAATATATGTGTATATATATATATCGAGAGAGAGAGAGAGAGGGGTAGTGTTCGATCACAAGCAAGTAGACAACATCATCATAACATCGCTGGCGCGGGAAGACAAGCCTCAGGTGTTTGAGAACAAATTTGTTGCGAGCTGCGGTAAGCAGGAGGCAAGTTGAAACAAGTGGATAGTGCAAAGCATAAGTAACGACAACAGCACTGATAATAGTAGCAGCGGCAATAGCAGTACAAGCGGTAGCAGCAGTAGTTGTCGTGGCAGCAGTTTATCGTAAGGAGTAAGTAGCAAGTAGTAAGCAGTTACTCGTCAGTAGTCAATGTCGTGGCTGGTAGCCAGTAACATGATTACATTTTTGGATGTATTAGTTACCATAATGGACGCAGTCGCAGTGAAAGAAAGAATGTCGTCCTCCTCCTGCTGCTGCTGTCCCTCCTCGTCCAGGTCCTCGTGGCGGTGCCGGGGCCGGGGCCGGGGCCGGGGCCGGGGGCGGTGGCGGTAGCGGTGGTGGCGGCCGTCCTCCTCCTCGTGTTGTCGTCGGCTTCTTCGACGTGGTCGTGGTTATTGTCGTCGCCATGATCGAGTCGTCGTACTAGTGCTACCGGATATACTGGTACAAATACAGTTACTATACTAGTGGAGAAGTATGTTTCAGGGGTTTGTATGCCATATAGCAGCAGAACTTGCAGCAGCACTTGCATCCCGAAGGCAGGTCTGGGCTGTCGCTTGAAAGACTTGGAGGCTTATGGGCGGTTGTGTGAGGGGGTATCAGAAGGAAGACTATCATGCCGGCATTTCTTATCTAGCCCAGGACATACTCATGAGCCTCCAGTCAGAGAGCCAACCAAACTGTCTACCACCCCCTCCGGCAGAAGGTGGCCCCCCTGGTAAATTCACTGAAGCAGCCTGAAGCCCTATAAGCCTTATAAAGTCTAAACCGCAAACTCTAGGCGGTTTAGAGCGTACATCTTACAGAGTTGAGGGGATCAGCTTCATGGTTGCGAGTCTTCTTTGGGACCAGGGGGGTCCCCCAAGAAGGCGCAAAGGTAGGCATTCCGATGGTCATCTTTCCCCAACACAGGGATCCGTCGACAATGCGTCGAGATGTGAGAATATTTGAAGAATCGTGGGCCCCCTCCGCTCGGGCTCCAGATTTCAAAAGATATTTTGGGGTCCCTACATAGTAACTACCATTTACTCCGGGCCCTAGAGTCTTTAAACAGTAGTTACTTTCTGGAGACCTACGGCTTCTGGGGGCGCGATTGGACCCCGATGTTGAGAATTCCCAGGTCAGGACGCCTGCTGCAGATCCTGCTGTCTGATGCTGGAAGACCCTGCGACATTTAGTCTTTCTTTAACAGGACCCTGGGGCTCTCAGTCTGTACGTAAACCAAAATAGTATGTAAAAGAAGAGTCCTAAACCCGTACTAAAAGCCATACAGGCCATTGTTTCACATACTTTTGGTGATCTTTTTGGGTCCAGGTAAATATTACCTTCCCTAATAAAACAAACCTGTAAGCTGATGTGTGATGTGGTCCCTTCTTTGCAGGACGGTTCAGGGTTTGGGATTTAAGGTTTACCCTAAGGGTCCAAGGACCCAAATAAAGAGGTTCTAGGGCCCAAATACCATTAATATTATAGTATTTGGGCCCTAGAACCGTATTATTTGGGTCCTTGGACCCTTAGGGTTAGGGTTTAGGATACTCTTTGCAGGGAGTTTAGTGGCTCCCGTGCCCGTTTGGGGCAGTGACTGCAGCTTTGCGCCCTCATAGTACCCGTAAAGTCCAATTGATCCCGTAATTAGGGAATGTAGCTTAAATCATATGAGCTGTAGTCTAAACTCCTTAAATGGGGTTTATATAGGGGATTATATAGGGGACTACTATAGGGGTTATTAGGGGGGATACTAGGAGTTTAGACTATAGCTCATATAAGGGACCCTAATATCATTTCATATTCCATAAGTAAGGGACATTCTGGGTACCCAGTTTGAGTTAGTCGGAGCCCCAGGGATGTTACGCGCTTCCTGGCCTTACTGGCAGTTAGTAGGGAATGAAGGAATGAGGGTTTAGGGTTTAGGGGACGTTTTCGATGGATTGGATATATAGGTATGGTTGCCCCAAACCCTAGGCCCTACCTAAACCCCAAAAGTATGCAAAAGAATAGCCCTAAGCCCAGAATAACAGCCATGAAGGCCATCATTTTACATACTTTTGGGGGGTCCTGGTCCAGGTCCAGGTAGTTCTCGGGATCCATTCCTCCATTCCCCCTAAATCCTAAACCCCAGAAATCTGTAAATCCTAAACCCCATAAACCTTAATTACCACCAGTAAGGTGTAGGGGGCAGGTGGGTGGCGGAGGCCGTAATCGGTACTACCGCACCCTGATAATTCGATGCCGAAATGCGCGTTTCTCAAAACAGTTCCCTCGGTTCCGGTTTGGAGTAGAGGCTTTAGGGTTTTGGGTATAGGATATTTTGCCATCCTTGCGTCTGTAAGAATCCTCAATGCCGTTTGGTTGTTCAAGGTGCTGCAAGAATCGCCCCAGCCCCATCCCTGTTGCCCGTTAGGAGAAACCCGCCAGATTCAGATTCACACATGCGAAGCCGGCAGACATGCGAGACAGAGCTAAACTGACCTGCTCTAGGGCTCCAGGCATAAAAATGACACGTGGTCCCAAAGTCTGTAAATCTAATCTACATTGGGCTATTCTGAGCCTTGCTGGGTTGCTGTTAAGGAACTTAATTTAAGTTACTATATTGGGGAAACCCTATTTTTTTACGATATATACCCATTATGGTAACTTAATCTAAGTTCCTTAACAGCAAACCAGCTTAGGGATAGCAAACTTCCGGGTTCAGGGTTGACCCTCATTTTTTGACGTTGGATGGCGCTGGGCTCATAAGACTTTGCGGATGCCTAGGTTCGGGAACCACCATACTCTGACTCAAGAAGGGTTTGTACCTAAATGGTTGGTCCCGTACTTACCTTTGTTGGTGTCTTAAGGTCCGTGTAATTAGTGCATATGGGAACTAGACCCAAAGCCCTTAAAAAGGCCCAAGTGCTCAAACAACTGCGTTGCACCTACCAAAAGCCATTGAGACTGTGGTATCTGGCCCGATGTTCAGGGTTTAGGGGGGGTTAGGGTTCGATGATACGGTAGTTTCCCAAAAATAAGGGGACCCCAATACAGACCCCAAAGTACTATGATCCTTCTCATTGGGACCCCAAAATGGTAACCCTATTTCTGGGAAAGTCCCATATTTGCTCACTTTGACATCTGGGGTGCGGACTTCTACACACCACTCACCCTAAGCCCTAAACCCTACATCCCTAAACCGCCTCTAGCCCTGAACCCAATGGGTTTCCAGCTTCAAACACTCAACGAACTTGGATCTTCTGCATGGAGGTCCATGGGTACCTGCACCCCAAACGCATCTAGAACACGTTTTTTTGGTGGGATGTGTTTTCGCAGTTGCGGGCTATTCTGTTACCTACTTTTTTTGTTGGGAGGGTCCATCTAGTTCGATTACAACCTTCTGTAACCTAACCTAGACTTTAAAAAATACCCCAACATCAGGTACAAAGCCCTTCATTGCTCTGGGTATTTCCGCTACGTTTAATCCCTAGGTCCTAAACCCTGAACCATGAACTGAATTCCCGGGGCACCAGGTATATGAGGTGGTGCCAGGTCCTCCATCCCCTCAGCAATGCACCCCACCACGCATGTAACTACGAATATATAGTCCCCCTTAAGTAGATGAAACATGGGGTATCTGGGGACCTTATTATGATTTACCCGAAGCCGTAATCTATCTACTTAAGGGGGACTATATGCCTAATATGGAGTTGTGTAGAGCACCACATTGGAAAGGTGTCTGCTTTCGTCATCGGGGACAAGTATGAGGTTTTAGCAGTATAGTCTTTAAAAGAAAAGTCCTGTACCGCAAGCCCTAAGACCCTACAACCCCGAACCCTAAACTCCTAAACCCTAGACCCTAAAACACAACCTGGACGCAAGGGTTTGGGGACTGAAGAGATGGATGCTGCCTTGCCCCTGAACCGGGCTCAGGGATTAGAGTTTAGGCTCTGGGGATGGCCGTAATGCGTAAACTTTGTTCTGAATTCAATGGGCCATCAACTCGCCCTAATTCTTCCGCCTGGACCTGCAAGTCTAAAATTTCAACTTACATTGGGCCTCAAGGTTTGTAAATGCAACCTACATTGGTATTGTCGGAGCCCTAGCGTATCGCATTACCCTAAACCCCAAACCCTAAACCCCTAAACCCTAAGCCCCGAAATCCTAAACCTTTAAAAGCCGAACCCTGGGGTTTCAAATTAGCAAGCGATTCGTCGCTGCCCGCGAACAGGCGCAGCACCGACTGCGATGTGTAGCACAACCGCATGCGCCCAAAACCTCACGCTCGCCGTACCCTGGTTTAGCTTTTAGGGTTTCTAGGGATTTAGGGTGTTTAGGGTTTAGGGTGAAGTGTATTCAACCCGGCACTAGATAAGCCCAGCTGCCATGTTATCGTGAATGCTCTTTTGCATCTGATTCTCCATTACTGGGCCTTACATCCCCATAACCTCCCCCCATATAAACCCTAAACCCTAACCCGCATATACTGTGTGTAAAGACTCCCTACCCCGAAGTCCGCTAAATGGATGAGGATTTAATGTAGACCTGAGATCAATAACCCCCCTCCCCTTAATGGGGGGGTATTAATAGGAATCCTAGGTTCAATACTCACGGGTCTACACTCGTGTGTGGGGTTTTAAGTTGTGGGCTTGCCTAAACCTCAGTAAGATGATGGCGCAAAATATCCTTCAGGGGCCGAAACAAATTACCAAGCAGGCGTGTAGCCTCAAAGTCTTATAGTCATAATGGTAGAGGCTACCTCACACTAACATCAAAATGACAAGAAGGTAGTTATTGAGGGTAAACCCTAAACCCAAAACCTCTTTGATGGGAGGATGTTGATGAGATCGACCCCTCTAGTGGGACCGTGGCCAAGTCGCTTTTGGCGTAATATCCCTAAACCGCAAACTCCAAACCCTAAATCCTAAACCCCAAAATGGCAAACCCTACGCCCCGTTAAGGTATGCCCCTTTGCTTCGTTCTTCTGGCACCGTAAACCTTATAAACCCTAAGCCTTCAGCTCTAAGCACACCGCTACTCGAATAGCTTGATACCCACCGCAAACCAGACTTAAAGGTTTCAGGTTTAGGGTTTAGAGGGTTTATAAGATTTAGGGTTGAATTTGGGTCCAGATTTTAAGGTTTACAGGGTTCAAGGTTTCGGGTTCAGGGCTTTCCTATTCTAATGCACTGAAGCCCCACGTCTACGAGTAGTTCCTACATTAGACCCTCAACGTCTATAGGTGGATAGAATATGCGTTAAGAGGGGATCTTCTTGTAATATACCCAAAGCCAAAATCTATCTACTTAAGGGGGACTATATTGCATTTCCTACAGTGGGCTATTTGGAGCCTCAGGGATATGGGGGGGTTTGGGAGACCTAGGGGCACTTCCCTCTGAGTCCTTATCTTCTGACAAGGATTATGGAATACCGGGCTCTGTGGGGCGCAAGGGGTGTCCCCCTAAGATTTTTCAGAGAATCAAGTCCCCAAATTTCAAATGGCAAGGGGTGCCCCCCTAAGAATCTTTTCAACAAAATTATCTCCCCAGTTATTGTCTCGGCTTCTTGTTCTTCTTTATTTCGGCGGGCGACGGCATCCTAGCATTCTCAAAATTGTCTCACTTAGATTCGGGTCAAACTACGCTTGTGGGGTTCTCCGGTCCTTTAATTCTTAGTTTTTTTGCAAACATTGAAAATATATAGGTCTAAGGAGACTACAGGTTATGGGACCCCCTACTCGAGGAAATCCATGTCTGCTCAGCCCTACATGATCTGGAGATAGCCTTGCATCAATAGAAGCCACCCACAGGCTGCTAGCTACCATAAGGATTTCCATCAGACGCCTACACCTTATGTGGGGGTGTATGAATTACTTGCCAACTCACCCTTTAGATTTGTTAGACACAACAGAGTTTCTCTAGATATTCCTTGAACGACGCGCGAGAAACACGTCCTACTCAAATTGTAAATGCACACCCCAGGGCTCCAAATAGCCCAACTGTAGGTAGTATTTATAGGATTCAGGGCCCAACGATGAACCCCAACGCGCCCGTCATAATGAATGTGCCCCCGCCGCGCCCCCTAAAAAAAGACTTGTACTTGTCGTGCTGTAGTGAGAATATGTGTGCTGTGTGTATTATTCATTTGTAACAAGCAGCATATCTGATTTTAAAGTCCCTCAGTCTGGGTTCTGGTCCAAGGAGCACCAGCCCGTCGAGATCGCCCTCGAAGCGTCAAGGCTCAACTGCCAAAACAGAGCTCTATGATTTCCAATGTTAGGGTTTAGGATTTATGGTTTAGAGTTTAGAGCATTGAATTTCATCAGGGTATAACCCTAAAGAATTATTACACATACTTTTCTATAGGTCCCAGGAGACTACAGTTCCATGGGTTCAGCTACTACCGCCCTATACCAACGCTTCCCAGGCGTTCCCCTTTATTGAGACCATCTAGAGCAAAAAGGCTGATTGCGGTTGAACCTTGGGTGGGGTAGTATAGTTGGGATATTAGGGTAAGCCATCAAGTCAGAGTTGTATGATTTCCCTGAGACCTGTACCCCCTATGACTTACAGTTTGCTGGGTAAACCTGAGACCCTAAACCCTGCACCGCTTTCTTAATCAGGGAGCAGGTACCACTAAACTGTAGGCAGTAGGGGTTAAAGGTAGGCCCCAATATTGAGGAAGGGTTGTGTATCTTATATTGGGGGTTCCCAAAATTAGGAGTACACTCTTTGAAGATCCCCATAAAAAGATTCCAAAATTACATTGGGGTCTACATTGGGGTCACCTTTCTTTACGGGAAACTACCACATTTTGCTATCCTTACCCTTTTTTCGGGGTCTAGGGTGCACCAGGTAGGCTCAAACTGTTACACTCCTGGAAACTAACATGGAAACCCAAAAGGGGCCCCATAAAGACTACAGTCCCTCTAAAATGGGGCTATATGGGTTTCCATGTTAGTTTGGGGGAGTGTAACTTGGTGAAACTATGAGGCGACGGGTTGGAAGTAGAAGGCCAGCTGTGGTATCAAGGTCTTGGATCTCTTGGGGGGTTTAGGGTTTAGGGTTTGGGGTTTAGGGTTCAGGGTTTAGGGTTTAGGGTTTAGGAGGAGTGCAGGGCGGTTTGCGGGCTTAGGGTTTTGGGTGGGGTTTAGGGTTCAGGGTTTGGGGTTTAGGGTATGCTTTGTAGATGTTGTATGCAGAATTATAATGGAGACTTGCGTGTTGCTCCTCTAGGCAGGGGACACTTTTTGCTCGGCTGGGGCTTGTCCAGACAAGGACTAGGTACCCCAGTAGTACCCTTTTTCCCTTTTTATTTTGGGGCCTCCTTATTAAAGCTGAGTATTAGGAAAAAGGGCACCCTTATTGTTATGGGGCTACTGGGGAACCTAGAAGAGCATCCGAGTTGTTTATGGAGTTGGGCATTGAAGCCCTGGAGACGCCTCCTCTTCTGCTGGAGGTTTTGGCAGCAGCCGCGAAGGCTACAACCTGGACCCAAAAAGTGGCAAGACAATAGCCCCAAACCCTTCAATATAGCCGAACAGGCCATGTAAACATTACCTAAACCCTCAGAAGTATGTAAAATAATAGCCCCAAAACATTTAAATACAGCCAAAAAGGCAATTATTATTCTACATACCTTTGGAGGTTCAGGTAGCCGCAGGCCTTAGCCCTAAGAACAAAATCATTCCAGCCTTTATATCATGGTCTTTGGGCCCAAAAGCCGTACATTATGAGTCCTTACCTGAACCCCGAAAGTACGTAAGTTATTGGGCCTTTATGGCGCTTATTACGGGTTTAAGGCCTTTTACTTTACATGGTTTGGGGGGTTAAGGTACAGCTATTCGGAGCCTTAGGGCAAAGCCCTGAACTCTGAACCCTAAACCCGCTTAGGTACCACAAGGGTCCAAGTACCTGATAATCATATACTTGCCCAAAACCTGTACTATAATCACTGTTACCCAAAACCCAAGTACCTAATTATTGGGTACTTGGACCCTCTGGGGTAGAGCCTTAGGGGAAGAGTCTCTTGACCCGGGATCGGCGTCACAAGCAGCTCACCGCCTTGGGAGATGCAGGCGACTTGTTCTACGAGCACGCGGAGCTTCTTACCCTAAGGGTCCGAAGACCCAAATACTAGGGTCCTTTTAAAGGGGTTATAGGGGGACTATATAGGGATATGAGGGGACTATATGGGGGTTCAAGGACCCAAATAATAGGGTTTTAGGGCCCAAATATTATGTTTTTAAATGGTATTTGGGCCATAAAGCCAAAGTGTTTGGGTCCTTGGACCCTACAGGTTTTACCCTTTGGATCTCGCTCAAGCTTTATTGCAGAGCCCTGAGCAAGATGGTATAATGTAGGTCATAGAGAGGTATTGTTCAGTCTCCAAACGAGAAGAACATAAGGCTCTTGGAACTTTTATGTCCAAGCGCGGCAGATGGCATGTGATTCCTAGACCCACCATTGGTCTCCAAGTCTGTAGACATTGCCCACACTGGGCCGTATAATCTACCGATACAAGGGGTAGAGTAATCAATGTAGCTTTTGAAAAGCTATGTGAGCCATAATTTAAACTCCTTAAAGGGGGCTATGTATAGGGGATTATATAGGGGGCTACTATAGAGTTTATTTAGGTGGAAACTACGAGTTTAGACTATAGCTCATGTGAGGCTTTAGCCATGAATCACGCATAGGAAATTTCTGGAAGCGATGCCTTAAGAGTCCTTATTCGTGCTTCCTATCTCCTCATGATCGCCATTCATTTCCAGAGTTCGTAAACCCGACAGTAACAAGTAGACAAGCAAACAATAAATGATTAGCAAACCTTAAGCCCTAAAAACGCAACTGAAGACCGTCGGCCATGAGCCTTACATCCTGATTGCGCGCCCGAGTCTTATTGGAAATCTTGGGAACCTCAAGTGGGAGTGTCCGAACACAGGGGTCCCTTGTTTCGTGGGTCCTTACAGTTGCGCTGAGGCTCCAAATAGCTGGACCTTAACCCCAAAAGTATGTAAAATAAAAGCCGCAAACCCATAATAACAGCCATAAAGNNAAAGGCAATTATTTTACATATTTTTGGGGTCCGGGTAGGCCATATTTGTAGACTTCGGGGCCCCATCTAGGAAAGATTCATAGAGCTGGGGCCCTAGGCTTGGGATTCGCGCGTATTGGGTGCAAAAAGAAGGGCGGCCCCACTTTGTTTGAAATGTAGGCCAGAAGTCCAAAACCTATTGAGGATGGAGGAAATGTTGCACCACTTCTCAGGATCACTAAAAACAAGCTAATTACTGGGGTGGTGGGGTTTAAAGTGGGTGGTGCAAGATTTCCTCCATCCAACGAGTATGCGAGTTCACCAAAATTACCCTGGAGCAGGACCCTCCCCAATATTCCTGAGGGCCCCCTCAGGCCCCAGACCCTAAACCCCAAAATTGTAAGCCTAGACCCTAAGCCCTAAACTGGCGTGGCTCAGGCGGATCCAAGTCTGACACTCCAAACAATGATCTTAGTGGAGAGGCAGAGAGCGTGCTTACAGTGAGGGGTTTATCTAGAAACATCAATGCACCAACCCAAAAAAGGGTTGTGTAGCTAATAGTTTTTATTTTCACCTTTTTGAGGGTCTAGGCTGCTTGAGGTAGGTTCCTGGGTTAGGGAGTAAGGGCTTAGGATTCAATGTTTAGGGAGTAAGGGCTTAGGGTTCAATGTTTAGGGAGTAAGGGCTTAGGATTCAATGCTTAGGGAGTAAGGGCTTAGGGTTCAATGTTTAGGGAGTGAGGGCTTAGGATTCAATGTGTAACAGGGATTTGTTTCGGTCCCGCACCCCCGCATCCAGTTGACTGTGCCTCATACTGTTTGTTTCTGACCTGCGACAGTGTTCTATAATTCTATGCCACTAGTATCTTCAGGTGGGGATTGTGGGTTACCATTTAGGGTGAGGGGCTTCGTATTTTAAGGTTTAGAGGTTCAGGCCTTCTGTCAGATGTTTCAGGGCTGGGGCTTTAGGGTATTTCAGGGTATCAGTATTATAGGGCTTATCTAGGAGTTTACACGCTAAACCCTATAGGGTCTAGGCAAACACTTGCAATGATTGAG
>CAJNIZ010008480.1:41669-53281 GCA_905231905.1 Symbiodinium pilosum
CCAACTCGCCAGGCTACCACCCCCCCCCCCAGAGTTTAGGGTTTAGGGTCTAAGGGTTTAGGGGTTTAGGGTCTGGTATCTTCAAATTTAGCTTTCTCGCTTACTCTGGGTAGGGTTTCGGGTGACCGTCCTGCAAGTTGATACTGAAACCCAATGTCGTCTTCAAGGGCCCCCCCCTTCGTGTTGAAGCTTATTTTGCGAGAGTGCTTTTTGGGCTTGAGGTTGCTTTGGGGCTTACCCCTAAACCAGCCAGAACATTATATAGATACCAGACTCTGGTTTAGGGTCACGTAGTTCACCTGCGTAGACCTTAGGCACAAGTCACCCAAATTGGACCCTGGGTTAGGATTTAACCTAAACGCTTAACCGAATTCCGTGAACACAACCCTCCCTAAACTTTAGTTCCAAAACTCCGATTCCTTAACCCTGAGCCCCAAACCCTCAACCCTAAATGGCAGTTTCCTCATAGAGGGACCCCCAAATGGACCCCGTTCATTTTTTGGGGACACCTAAAATGGCATCCCTAATTTTAGGACATCCCCAAATCCCCTATTTGACCCCAAACCCTAAATCCTGAAGCCTACACCCCCAAACCCTGAACTCCTGAACCCTAGACCCTAAACCCTAAACCCCTAAATCCTAAACCCTGTAGGATGCTGCTTCTTCAGCGACGACCCTGGCTTTTGCGCCCGTCCCAGGGAGCGACTGGATTGAGAAGCATAGGGTTTAGGGGTTATAGGGGATATCTATTCATATATATATATATATACGTATATAGGAATTATATAGGCTTTAGGGTTTTTTGTTTTGGGGTTTAGCATTTGGGGTTTGAGATCAGGGTTTAGGATTCAAGGTTTAGGGTTTATAGGGGATATACAAAAGTTATAGGGGCTACATAGGGTTTAGGGTTTATACTGGAATTTATAAGGATTATATAGGGCTATATGAGGTTTAAGGTTTAGGGTTATAAGGGAATATATAAGGATTATATGGGGTTATATGGCGTTTAGGGCTTAGGTCGTAGAGTAAACAATGTAGCCTTAAAAGCTGGGTCACTGTTGGATGCCTTTCCATTTTGACATTTTTCGGATTGAAAAACCATGTCAATGAGAACGACTAATTCCTCACAGCATCCAACATATAAGCAGCCAAGAACCACTGTGATGCTCGACATGGTAGCATCTCTAACTTTCTTAGGGGTAAACCGTGAGGCCTAAGCCGTATGTGCTGCAGGGTTTATAGCTTCGCGTCTTCGCGCCCTGGATTTCACGTTTCACGTCATGTTTGGCAGTCCCAGAGGCTCCACATATACAACTATTAGGGAATTGAGACGCATAATTCCTTCTATAGTAGGGTATTTTGGGGCCTAATTCCTTCATAGTTGTATATGTGGACCCTCTGGGAGTTCTATGGAGATGGAAAGGGAATTTAGACTGGAAGTATCAGTTTAGTCCAGGAGTTTCGTTGAAGAGCCGGCCTGAAAGCTCGGGTCACCTTCTGAAGGACTAGGTACCCCCCAGTAGTACCTTTTCCCCTTTTGATTTTGGGGTCTCCCTATTAAAGCTGAACATGAAGAAAGTGGGTACCTGATCATTTATGGGGTCACTGGGAAACCTAGATTAATATTCCTATGCCCCAAAACTCTACCATAAGTAACAGTAAGGTTTCATAAGGGTTGCTGGAGAATCTTCCTTAGGATCCTCGCACAGATGTTGTAAAACAAAAATGGGCTTCCTGACTAATGTAGACCCGTGATTAATAACCCCACTCCCTTTAATAGGGTGTATAATAAGGATTCTGATAGAAAGACCCTTAAAAGGGAGGTCCCTAAATCCTAAACCCTAAATCCCCAAACCCTAAACCCTAAACCCTAAACCCTAAATCCCCAAACCCTAAACCCTAAACCCCAGACCCCAAACCCCACACCCCACCGGCCAAGGTTGGCTTCATGTTTGCCCACATGGGCTCAATTAGGGAAAGCCTTGCCGACTTAGGTTTAATGGCTTAGAGTTTAGGATTTGGGGTTAAGGGTTTAGAGTTTACCTGGGCCCCAAAAGTATGCAAAATAACTGCCTTTATGGCTATTATTATGGGTTTAGGGCTTTATTTTACATACTTTTGGGGTTTAGGTAGGGTTTAGATTTAAGGTTCTGGTTCAAGGGTTTAGGGAGGCTAGGAACCCGTGAGGTTTCCTGCTCCTTGGGATGCGTTTTTTCTTTCTTCCCAGGGCTAGGAGCCCCAGGGCTCCCAGTTACGTAAATAATCAGAACTGGGTTCTATATACCCTATAGTTACATAGCCCAGTAACCTACTATTTAGGTAACTGGGAGCCCTAGGGAAAACACTCACTTGGGAAGCCTTGAACTGCAAACCCTCAATTTGCATAGGGCTTAGGGTCTCTTAGGGTCCCAAACTCGTAAAGTGTAAGAATACAAAAACAAAGAACCTGAAAACCGAAATGACACTTCCCCCCCCAAAAAAAAATCAAATATTTGCAATAAACCTTACACACTTACACCTCCCTTTGCAGAGCGCTGCAACTAGTTGTTTGTGCCTGGCGGCCTGGGCTTGCACTATAAGCCCCAAAGACCCCAAACATCTACACCCAATCCCACCTCCGCCCCCTTAGAGCTTAGGGTATGCAACCTGCAGCAGGTCCTGCAAACGTGGCACCGCCTGCGTTGCATCGCGCAAGAAGCGCGCCGCAAGTGGGAGAGGCTGTTCACGGAAGCGCTTTGACGACCGGCACAGGCCACTGAGTTCACTCGATAGGGCTACTTCGGTCAAGGAAGTCGTTAACTGTTACGTACATTGGCCTATTTGAAAGTCTTGGGGAAGTGGCGCAGGGTATCTGTTTGTGTAGCGCATAGAAAAGCCAAGCCACTAAGACCCGTAACCTTAAGTCGTTCCGAATCTCACGTACTTGGACAGCCGGATCCGAAACCCCAAGCTCGGATGGTTGTGTATAATTTTGCTGGGTGGCTGACCCCCCAACATAAATCAAGACCTGATCTTGATCCTAAACCCTGAACCCTCAAGAGACCTCACAACTGTCAACGCTGCAACGGAGAACTTCAGCCTGGAGCCACCCCGAACCCTACAACAACAACGTTTGGGGGTTTAGCCCTCTGAAAACTAATGATTCCTTTTCTTGGTTCTCATAAAAAGGCTTATCATTTATAATTATCGGGATCCCCTATGTATGGGAACTACCGTTTACGACGAACTGCACCAATCACATTCTAGGAGTGAACTGAAAATGCGTTTTAGTTTTTGCTGGCTAGAACAGCTGAACATGAACTTCCGGAGTGTTGCACGACAAACTAGGGAAATTCGAGGCTACACTCAGTTCGGCGCCTGTACATAGCCAGATACGATGGGCTTTCTTGCGACACTCAACAGGAGAGCTCATTGTTTTCTGAATGTCAGGGAAAACCATATTGCTTCAGCACCCTGAGGTCCCAGGGTCTAGATCCTCTGTGTACCCTAAGGGTCCAAGTACCTAATAAAGATACTTGCCCAAAACCTAAACTAAAAACACTGTTGCCGAAAACCCAAAGTACCTAATTATTGGGTACTTCGGACCAGGGTAATGTAGACCCCTGATTAATAAACCCCCTCCTTTTAAGGGCCTTAATATTAGGATCCCTATTATAATCCCCATTAAGGGGAGGGGGTTTATTACACACGGGTCTGGGTTACAGGGTCCCTAAACCCTAAACCCTCAAGGCTCGACAGGGTATTTGTGCTTTTTCAGGCTGCTGCTGTAATCGTTAAGAGCCAGGCACCCGCAATCAGAGCCTTAAACCTTAAACCCTAAAACCCTGTTCTTAGGGTTCAGGGTTTAGCGTTTTACTAGTAGGAACCCTAGACCCATTTACCCCTGAACCCTAAGCCCCAAAACCCTAAACCCTTTACCCCTGAACCCTAAACCCTAACCCTAGACTCCTTACCCCTGAACCCTAAAACTCCAAACCCTGAAACCCTAAACCCTTTCCCCTAAACCCTAAAATACAAAACCTAAGCAGGAAGCCTTCTGAGACAAGAAAGCGCCAAAATAGCGCTGGGCGTGCCAGAGTACAGTGTTCCCAGCACGCCAGATGGGACCGTTTTGTTTGGGTTTAGGATTTAGACTATATGACTTAAGGTTTAGGGCTTAGGGTTTAGGGCCTAGGGTTTGGGATATGGGAAGTAGGGCTTGCGGAGCTTCAGGGCGTTGATAACGTGGGGATATTGGAGGGGTATGGTAAGGGCATGATACAAGGTACCTGAAAATCATGGCCGGTTTTCAACTTGATTGCTGTAAGTACAGGGTTCAGGGTTTAGGACAGTAATTATTTTTAAGCAAGGATTGCAGTGAGCAAGCTCTACCCCGAGTCTCTACAAGAGGTATAGGTACGAAACTATTAGGTCCGGTACACAATTCTTTTTTCCGAGGTACATTGATGACTCTAGATTCTTCTTCTCGTGAAGGGATCACGCAGCAATCGAGGCTTTGTTCAAACCCTAGACCCTAAACCCTTAACCCTAAACCCAACTTTGTTCCCTGATGCTTAGGTTGCAGACAACAATGCTCCGGAAAAGACGGAGCAACCGACCCTGGGCTGATACACGGTGGGTTTAGGGTTTATAGGGTTTAGGGTTTAGGGAGTTAGTCCGTTTCTGGCAAAGAAGGGGTATAGAGGCTATTATTATTGGTGAAGATTGGTTGCTGATGATCACCCACAATGTGCCGCAGACATATGGTACGCTGTCAAAATTATTGTTCCGCTTTTGGTTCCCAATAATAACGCGGCCCTCCACAAATTATATATATATACATATGTACGCGGTCCTCCACACATTATATATATATATGTGTATAGGCTGCTGTTTGACAACTCCCCTAGGAGCTATAGTCTACAGTCCTTAAAGGGGTGTTGTTTAGGGGATTATTATAGGGGTTATTAAGGGGGATGCTAGGAGTTTAGACTATGGCTCACATGGTTCAGTCTGGGTTTGTGGCTGAAGGTTTGTCAGTTTGGCAGGTCTAAGAGACAGTTGGCATGGAGAAGTTGTAGGATTGAAGCTGCTGCTTCCAGAGCCTGATGCCCCCTGGTTTAGGGTAAAGGGTTCATGGCTAAGGATTTAGTAAACCCTAACATCCCTAAACCCTAAACCAGTCGCAGGGTTTAGGATTAGGGTTTACCTAAACCCCCCAAATATGTAAAATAGTAGCCCTAACCCCACAGGAATAGCCATAAAAGGCCATTGTTTTACATACTCTTGGGGTTCAGGTAGGGTTGACGGTCTTCCTGCCGCGCCTCGACCATCCTGGGTTACCCCGCATAGTTGCCCTCGATTACCTGATCTAATTTACTGTAAAGTCTGCTAAGACTCCACCTACAACTTGAGGAATACCTAAGACCTCCAAACAGCCATGGTTTTAGGCTATTTACCTATGGTTTTGGGGTGAGGGGTCTGTGACTATGGGTTTCTGGGAGGTCTGGGTATTCATTCCTTCAGAGGCGGGTTCTCTGGAAGCCCTGAGCACCCAGGTGTGCATCAAAGGCAGGCGAGAGCTTGACCTCCGACTTGCAAAATGGCGACGTTTGGGAGGAGGAGGCGAAGGAAGGGTCCGGCCCAAACTCTGCCATTTAGGTGATATAGGGTTTGTATGAGGGTTTACAACGTTTATAGAAGGGTTTTATAGGGCTTCATACACAGAGATGGCCCGATGAAGGTCATGATTATAGGCTTTATTGCCCAATGTAGGTATTATTTGTAATTAGAGGTGGAGCCTTATGTTGAGGGTCCAAGTACCTAGATTGCATGCAGCTTGGGTTCAAAGTACATCGGAATCCGTTGGGGCCTAATGGTTTACTATTGCCGAGTTTGCAACAGTTTGTGGCCTCAACATAGATCCCCCAATACACCGAAATCCTTTGAATAAGGACTCTCAGATACTTGGCCTCTTTGGGCGCAACGCAATGTAGGGTTTAGGGTTGAGGGAACTCTATACCCTCAGCCCCTGATTGCGCTGTGCTTCGGGTGTATGAGGGTGTAGTGTTTCCCTAAACCCTAAATCCTAAACCTTAGCATTATATTGGGTTTAGGGTGTAGGGTCTAAACTCCTTAAATGAGGTTCTATGGAGGCTTGATTCTCAGGGTGATTCAGGGGGATACTAGGAGTTTAGACTGTAGTTCATTTAGGCTCCCAAAATCCCTGGCTCGATGTAATCCATGCAACCACCCTTGAAGAGACCTGTGATTCTGATTCTTTAGGCCAGGATTTGGGGGCCCAGGGTCTAATCCTAAAACCCTGATGGTAAGGGTTTAGGGTTTAAGCCCTCCACACCTGAACCTCCTAAACCTTGCCGTTTGCTGCCCAACTCCCCCAAATTGAGCAACCCTATAGCCCCCTAAATGTCATATCACTATCAACTAACCGCTTTGTCTTAGGGGGGTGAGCTTCCCTGACTTCCCTACACCTTGAACCTTTTTTTTTAAACCCTAAACCCAAAACCCTAAACCCTAGACCCTAAACCCTAAACCCTAAACCAAAGCTTTCCCCTTGTCTCCTGCTTGCAGGCAGTGCAAGCGACCACTGCCTCCGACAACCTCGGCCAACCGCGAAGTCAGGAGGTGACCTCAGCGCCGCAGGCTTTCGTGGGTTTAGGGTTTAGGGTTTAGGGTTCAGGGTTTCAGGGACCTCTAATTAATAAACCCCCTCCGTTTGAGGGCCTTCATTTTCATCTCAGATCCTTATTATCATCCCTATTAACGGGATGAGGTTTGTTGATTCAAGTACCCAATAATTGGATCCTTGGGGGTTGGAGTACATCTGTAAGTATGTGATGTTAGGTACTTGGAGCCTTAGGGTAAGCTGCAGGGTTTGCAGGTTTAGAGCTTACGGTTTAGGGTTTTAGGCTACATGATGTGGTGCAAGTCTTCATCCATAAGGAGTAGTAGAGTGTTGGGGGTTGCAGCCATGTAGGGGTTTTCAATGCGCCCCTAATCGCTAAAGCCCTAAACCCTCATACCTAAACCCTAACGCCTTAACCCCGAAAACCCTAATCACGAAACCCGATTCCTGGCTTAGAGTCTTAGAGTTTCGCGGCTTAGGGTTTTGGGCGTGGACTTCGCGGGCGTATGGAGCCTTCAGAGTTTGGGGGCTACCTACCGAATGGTGTACCTGGAGCCCCAATTTGGGGTTTAGGCTTTAGGGCTAAGGGCTTCAAAAAGGTTTAGGGCTAAGGGTTTATTACCATTACTTATAGTGTTTGGGGGTCGCATGTTTGAGCTTGAAATTGGAAGTTTTCGAGATTACGGAAGTTTGAGAACCCTGAGGAATGGTAAGTTATATCTATCTATGATCTTGAGGTTTAGGACCCCAAAACCCTAAACCCCAAAATTGTTCTAGTCGCTCCTTTGGATAAGGAGTTTAGAGCTTCAGAATCTTGGAGCTTGAAGGCGAGGCCTTCCTGGGCTTAGGATTCAGGGTTTAGAGTTTAGGGTTTAGGGTTTGTATGAAATACAGTCTACTCCTGAAGAAGGGATATATAGGGGATTATAGAGGGTTTAGGGTCTAAGCTCCTTAAAGCGGATTTTATTGGGGATTATCTAGGGGACTAGTATAGGGTTTATCAATTAAGGGGACTAGTGGGAGTTTAGGCCATGGCTCGTATTGTTTCGCGTATGGATCCTTTTTTGCAAGACGTGACTAGTAAAGCAACTTTAAAGGGAACCCCAAACAGGGAACCCCAAGGATATAGTAGGAATTTAATAGGAATATACCAGGGCCCTTGTATTCTATTATGTTCCTGCTATATCCTTGGGGTTCCCTGTTTGGGGTTCGCATTAAAGTCACTCTAACTAGGGCCTGGGGATGAAAAGAGAATCTGAGCGCCGCACCCTAAAACCTGAACCCGGAACCCTGAATCCCTGAACTCGGAACCCGGAACCCTAAACCTGAAGGTCTGAGAGCTTGAGAGGTTGAACAGGCATCCTAACACCTCCTACCACGCCCTAGGTTCAGGGTTGGGCCTTCGTTCCTAAAATCTAAGACCCCCAAGGTTCAGTTAATTGTCCATATTCCTCATGTGGTTCTCAATTATCCCGACACCTTATATACCCCTAGCTACATATTCCCTTCAAAAGGCCCCCAAAAGGTTTAGATTTGGATCCTTAGGGAGGAAAGGGCATACTAGGAGTTTAAGTTATAGCTTCTGTATAGATCTACGGATCCTTCTATTCGTGGACATATGTGGAACATGCTTAACTTGTCGAAAGTCGCCCTGAGCCTGAGGGCAAGCTTGATCTGTTGTACCTCAAGTGTGGATACAAGAAGGGCACAGCAAAAGCAGATGGCTTGAGAAGGTGCACACCTATCACATGTCGGTGTCGAAAATGCATGCAGATGTACCAGCTGTTGTCGCGGAGTGGCGGCGGCTGAGGAGAACACTTCAACTGGAACTGAGCGGATCCCTATAATAATCACCATACAATCCCCAGATACACCCCTATGATGGTACCTATATTCACTTCCCCACTCCGCTTAGGCACCAGAAGGTTTTAGCCTTTGAAGCGCTGACTGCCTACAAAACCCACATGCATGCGGAGCAGCTCTTGAAACCATGGCTGCGGCGAAGTTTTGCAAAATCGTCATGTAGGTATCTACTCTTTGGGTTTTAGGGTTTAGGGTTATATGAGTGGAGCATAGCCGTAGCAACCCCCAAACGAACTTCACAGGAGCCTTTGGGTAGGCGGGAGGTTCCCAAAGGCTGGATGAATTTGAAGTGTGATCCGAAGAAGGGTGGTCTTCAGCTCATTGCGGCGCTACACTGAAGGCCCCTAGTTACATAATTCTACTGCTTGTACTAAGTCCCCAGAGCTAGATTTCACAAGAACTGTTACCTAGCCCACTGGTACCCAAACTTACAACTAGAAGGGACTTTGTAGTTTTCTATTTCAAGGCTTGTGGGACGTAGTAAGTACTGTAGGTTGCAACTCTCAGGTTATAAGTCTCCTAAACCCCAAACCCTCAACTGCCTGTCGGCTTGCAACCCACTTTGTTATTATCTACTTACTAAGCCCCCTGAACCTTCAAGCATGAAACCCGCAGGTGTCCTCATGGTGGGTTTAGGGTTTAGGGTATACCTTAAGCGTCCAGGGACCCAAATAATCGGGTTTTAGGGCCCAGATATTTCAGTCTGAGTGCTATTTGGGGCCTGAAGCCCTAATATTTGTGTCCTTGGACCCTTTGGGAATTTAGTGTCGTGTTGAAGGCCAGAAGCCTGAACGCAATGAAATCAAACACAGAAGTTCTGAATCCTGGGTTTCGGGTTTAGGTGTAGGGTGCAGGCAGGATTTATAGAACACCACGGAATCCACCAACCCATGAAACCTAATCTCGCCCGAATAAAGCCCGCATATCCCAGATTCTGAACCTTGAATCCCATGTCCCGAAGTCTTAGACCCTAAATCCTGAAATTATAAATCCAAAGCCTTACCGGCAGAGCCCAGTTCCTAAGTCCTAGACATACTATGTAGAATAGTGGCCTTTTGGGCTATGTTTGATTGTTTGGGACCATCATTTTACTTGCTTTGGGGGTCCAGGTACTCCTTAATTAGGGGGTTTGGACATTCCTTGGTACTTGGGTCCTTAGAGTGGGGATCGGGTTACCAAAGTCTTCTCACTTCGTGTGCAGGAAGAGGGGGAGGGGAGATCTTCCTCCAGCGCAGCTCATGATGAGGGCCACTCGGTGGAGCTGCAAGTCCGGGAGGAGACCGTATCTGCAGCTGGGATTGGGCTTACGGCCGAAGCAGAAGAACAGCATGCGACCACCGAGACACATGCTTTTCCAGAAGATGCGGAAGCTGCCGTTTCAGATGGGACCCTGCAGCGCTGTCTCAAGCAACTGGAGCTCGAAGAGATGATGGCCCACAGCGCTGCACCTGATTTGGAGCAAGAGGCGGACTTGCACGACCGGCACCAGCCGCTTGACTCAACAAGTCTTAAGATGTTGTCTGCAACAGTTTCCCTTTGCTCAGGCCCAGTATTTCCGCCTTCACAAACAACGCACCTTGATGAATATTCGCATTAGTATATGTACACCTTGATTTATACGTATACATCTACGCATGTATATGTGTGTGCACACCCGAAGGACCCACGTATACTTGCTTTCATATGTAAATATACATGTATGTATGCAGTCATGCACATGTAGATATGGAGTATGTTGCACCTGAATCTATGTCTGTCTATATATATATATATGTATCATCCTTTACATAGGCTCGCTGGATGGGGCTTCGGAGAAGGAACACAGAAACAAATCACGATCCAAAAGGCTCTGGAAAAGACATGTTTGGCGGTAAGAAATATCCAGATTTCTGTTTTCCGAAGTTGAGTGCCTACCTAGACCTCCCAACTACCATCTATGGAGCCCCAATATATTCCTGCACTCTAAAAGTAGGGTACCCCCTCCCCTCCTCGTAACAGTACCTTGACTGTTTCATTCTTTCTTGTTCTCCCATGGCATCTGCAACCACAAAAATTGTGGACTTAGAGCCTTGGGGTCTTTGAAGAACCGTGTGCCCCTCAGTTTCCAGTACCAGACGCTTAGAGTGAAATTGAACCTAAACGCTGATTGCCAGGGATTGGAAGAATGGACAAGAAAATGCAAACTAGCATATATTTTGTTGGGGGTGTACGGGCGGACCCAAAATCCAAGCCCTAAACCCTAAACCACTAAACATGGTTGAAAGCTACGCACCATCCAGCATGTGTGTTGAGGATTCACGGCTTCAGCGTTGAGCCTGATATCTTCAACCTAAGCCTGTGGCCTACACCCCCAGTCCCAATCCATAACCCCCTAAACCTTGAAGCCTAAACAGTTCCTTAAGGGTCCAAGGACCCAAATATTCGGCCTCTAGGTCCCAAATACCTTTCAGATTATAGCATTTTGGCCCTGAAGCCCCAATATTTGAGTCCTTGCCCCTTAGGGCTATAAACCCTAAACCCTAAGCCCTCGTCCTGGGACCCTAATTCTTCAACCCCACACCATCAACCCTAGTCGGTAAAAGCTATAGTCCCTAATCCTTGGGCCCGAATGACAAAATCCGAGAGGCTCCAAGCGCCCCAAAGTTAAGTCCCCTTTAAAGGTGATCTATAGGGGTATATGAGCTATAGTCTAAACTCCTTAAACTGGGGGTATATAGGGGATTTTATGGGGGTTATTAAGGGGCATATAGGCATGCTTGGGGTTCAAGTACCCACAAATTGGGTACGTGGGATTCGGGTAGTCGTAATTCTAGTGCAGGTTGTATGGTCCTTAGGTCCCCGGACCCTAAACCCTAAACGCTAGCCTTGATTCTCAGGGTCCAAACCCAAGGAAGCAGCACCAAGAAGCCATAAGCGCAGCCGTGGCCGCTGCAAAGGCTCAGGCGCGGCTCCATTGAAAGACTTCAGTACTTCAGAGTTTAGGGTTTAGCCCTCCGACCCCACGTCTCGCCGAGTATAGAGACAAAAGCCTCCAATACTCCAATAAGACCCCTGCTCACCAGCATAGGCTCACCAGAGCATCCATGCCCAAACCATAATTAAGTTCGTGTTCCAAGAGCATACG
>CAJNIZ010008480.1:53341-68503 GCA_905231905.1 Symbiodinium pilosum
TGAGTGCGATTACCAGAGTATCCATGCCCAAACTATGCAACGCGCTTCTGGCCCTTCAATATGCAGAATTCTGCGCACTTGTATATACCATCTGAGCTAAAATCCTACTGAAGCGTGTTTTTTTGCCAGCTCCTGTCACGGGGTCGCAGCCCCCGAATATGCACAAGAAAGATGTTTTATGTTGGGTCGCTTTTTCAGGAAAAAACGACCTGGCATAAAGCCTCTTTCAGACTTCCTTAAACACGTTTCGTATGGAAATTCTCAGTATTTCTGTGCCTTGGCTGCATGTGCCCCTCTCGCCCACTCGGCGAGACGAGGGGGCGAAGCGGGGTTTAGGGTTTTCCTACAGGGATTTCTGGTGATAGAGATAGGGATATATAGGGGTATATATCGTGGTTTTATAGGGGCTAATAGAGAGAAGGCTGATGCCAGGGTTACATAGGGGTTTAGGGTGTATGGGTCTTATTCCCAATGCTGGAGAAACATACGGCAAAATGGAACATGACATGGAAGCTGGGTTTCTATAGCTTTTACTGTGACATTTGGGTTTAGGGCGGAAGGGGGTCGAGTCGCCGTTGTTCTATCCACCCCAGACCCTAAACCCTAAACCCCTAAAACCCTAAACCCAAAATCCTAAACCCTAAACCCCAAACCCAAAACCCTAACCCAAAACCCTAAACCCTAAACCCCAAAACCCCTAAACCCTAAGCCCCCACATCTTGCACCTTTCAGCGACTTCCGCCTTGGCATCTCTAGCACCCAAACCCCCCCTATCAAGAACCTAGGGTTTAGGGTTTAGGGTTTAGGGTTAGGGTTTAGGGTTTAGGATTACTATTACCTAAGCCCCAAAAACATGTAAAATAGTAGCCCTAAACTCCCAATAATAGTAAGGAAGGCCATTATTTTACATACTTTTGGGGTTCAGGAAGGGCTTCGTGCCTGCTAGCACGTGGAGGTATCTCCGCCTTCTTCGCGTCGCGCAGCGCTGAAAAAAGGGCCATGTCTAATGACTATTGAGCCATTTCTATCCGTAAGGGTACAAGGACCCAAATAATAGGGCTGTAGGGCCCAAATACCATGGATATTATAGTATTTGGGCCCTAAAACCCTATTATTTGGGTCCTATATACCCTTATATAGTCCCCTAATATCTCTATAAATTCCCCTTATAACCCCTTTAACAGGACCCTATTATTCGGGTCCTTGGACCCTTAGGGTATATAATCTCCCTTCTAGTCGGCCCCGCCCTAGCATATTGTTTTGTCCGCGCTGGCGCAAAATCTCGGAACAGGGGGTATCCAGCGTCTAACAACATACAAGCACGGGAAACCCTTAACCCTATACCCCTATATATTATAACCCCATATCCCCTTGAAAGGTTCTCCTGATTTTTGGGAAACCTCCATATCTTGCAGTGTGTTTTGGGTAATGGGACCCTCAGGAAGTCCCCAACCTGGAATACTAGGTAGGGAAGCCCGGGCTTTAGCCAGGTCATGTTCTTGAGGGTTTTGGGTTTAGTGTTTAGGTTTTAGTGTCTCGAATTTGGGGTTCAGGATTCGCGTAGTCTCCCAGAATTACCATTTTAGACAGCATTAGTTTCGTCATATGCCCACCCTAGTCTTGCCTACAACCACTGCTACATGAAACGCGCCACGCTTGAAGCATGCGCCTCACGATCTGGAAGATCTTCGCCCCAGCGGTTTAGGGTTTAGGGTAAAGGGTTTGGGGAGAACCTCCAAACCCCAGACTACGAGGTAACAAAGTCGCAAGCACTAATCCCAGAGCCTCAAAACCTCTAAGCTTTAAACAATCAGTGCGGTTGTATGATCACCCTTCGCCGGAGGATTGATTATGTCCTGGTACGCCGCGGAGTGCAAGATGTGATTTTTTAGTTGGAAGAGCGATAAAAAAACGATGACAACAACGGTAAGTTCAAATATTTGGAAGGAAACTACAACACTAACAAATTCCGGGTCAAGCGAGCTACTCCCTAAACCCTAATCCCCAAAGCCTTAAACCCTAAACCCAGGGTTGTTATTGAACCTCAATTTAAACAGGCTGAGGAAGCGGCCACAAGCACCTTCCTTGCCCAGCTTGCAGACCTCGAGGCCAGGCGGAACTCCTCAACTTTGTGAAGCTCGGGATTTCTCCCTAAACATTAAGGGTTTAGGGTTTAGGGTGGATTTTTCCCTAAACATCCCAGAGGGTCCAAGTACCCAATAATTGGGTACTTGGGTTTGGGGTAATTGGAATTTTGGTACAAGTTTTGGGTAAGTATATGATTATTGGGTACTTGGACCCTTAGGGCATTAAACCCGCAGGTTATAGGTTCTGTGAATGACTGTTGGGCTTCTCGGCGCCTGTCACAGGTCCTGTAACTAGGATAGGATAGCCAAAATGCTAGCCCGTTGTAACCTTGCTTGAGGTACTACAAACCCCTGCACCTTACGATGAACCTCCAAGTAGGGCTTGGGGTCCCTAAGCCGTAAACACGACTAAACCCCAAACCCTGAGGAGTCTAGGGCTGCCGGGATGCGCGCTGTAGGGCTTTAGGCTGTAGAGCGGTGAAGGCTCCGGCTTTAGGGTTTGGGGCTTAAGACTAAAAGATTTTGGGGTTTAGGGCTTAGGGGTTTAGAGGTTTCGGGCTTTGGGCAAAGGAGTTTTGTCGATTGACTTTTCTGGTTCGGGCTTGATTGCAAAAACGTTTTTTGGGTTGACAAACTTCGAGTTATTGATGGTGCGACAGGCCACATCCAATTTCCTCCCCCTAAGAAGTCCCAATCACTCCCTAATACTACTGATATTCCAAGTACTATTGCGGCGTGTGTATTTTTTTAAGGAGTGGGCGAGTCTTCATTCTTGGACAAGGCTTCCACAACCGTCAGCCCTATCAATCCTAAATTCAAACAGCAGCGTGAATCCCCGACCTTCAACCCTAAACCCCTTGTAGTGTTTAGCAATGGTGGCCACCCTCAAAACGATGCGTGTGTCTGGGTAGCCTTGCGCATTCACTGGGTCATGGCCACGGCTCCTTGTCCCTGATTATGAGCTAGAGTCTAAACTCCTTCAATTGGGTTATATAGGGCAGTATTACAGGGGTTATTAAGGGGGATACTATAGGAGTTTAGACGATGGCTCATATGCAGGGCCAGTAAGGAATATAATCCCGTAGTGACGTGCTCACAATACCCAATAATAAGGAACCAGAAAACCTTAAGACAGACAATAGCAATAGTGGCCTCAACGGCAATGGTATGAATAATCGTGGCCGTAGCAACACGAGCACGGCGACTAGGTCTCACCCTTCATGTCCCAACCCTTAACCCCTAAACCCTAGACCCTAAACCCTAAACCCTTTCCAGTCTCCATTTGTTTTTTTCAGTAGTGCACTTGTTTGGGCCCAAGGAGCACTCCAGCCTAACCCCTAAACCCAATTTAGCCCCATAAGTCCCCTAAACGGGACCCGTATTCTAGCTACATTCCAGGCCTCGAGATGGTGAATAATCCCTTCCCCCTAACATTAAACCCTCCCACCTCCCTAATATTACCCGAAGGGGCCAAGGACCCAAATAGTAGGGTTCTAAGGCCTAAACACCATTCAGAATATAGTATTTGGGCCCTAAAGCCCTATTATTTGGGTCCTTGGACCCTTAGGGCTTCATAGTCCCCATTGTGGTATATTACCTAGGGCTCCCTGTTACCTAAATAATGGGAACCGGGTTCTACATATCCTACTTACGTAGGCCAGGAACCTACTATTCAGATAACTGGGAGCCTTAGGGTTATGTACAATATTTTGGGTGTGTTTGACATTAGGGGGTGCGGGGGGTGGGCGTTAATGCTTATGGTGCTTCAAGCTTAGGAGCCCAGCCACGGTATGCGCTGTGGCATTCGACTGTAGGGGCGTGCCATGATTTTGGGTTGAGGACAGCTTAGAGTTCAGGGCTTAGGCTTAGGGTTTAGGGTTTAGGGTGGAGCGCTAGGCTCTGAACGTCAAACGAAAAACCTCTATGAACCTGAGCCCTGTACCCTAAACAAAGTCGTAGATCCCAGATCCTAAACCTTACCGTAGAGTCTTCACACACCCACCCTTCACCCCTGGAAAAATGTATAGGGGTACGTAAACACGGGACTTTAGGGGGTTGGTTGAGGCTTTAGGGTCGAAGTACCCAATACATGGTTACTTGGGTTTCGGTCGATCGTGACTATGTTGTCGATTATTAGATATGTGGACCCTTCGGGAACACCCGCTTAACCTCCGACCTAGGGCTTGACGTCTCTACGTCATACATACATCGGGCCCTACAGGCCTAAAATTGTTACCTGAATTACTCAGGCTATTTGGAAGGTTAGGTATATGCCGCCATATAAATCCTAAATAACTGCTATAAACCCTCTAGAAACCCCAATTAAATTCGAAATAAACCCTCATAAGGCCCCAGGGATGTAGAACCTTCGCCAGGCCCGCCACCATCGGGAAGCCGAGGTGCATCGCACAAGATTTAAGTTAGGGGTTTAGGGTTTGAGTGTTTAGGGCTACGTGCATTGGATTCAATTCGTGTTCGGTGGCAATTGTTTTGTCTCAGCAGGTCCCCTCAGTACCCTTGAAGGGGGTTTTGTGTAGGTTCTGTTTGCGGGTATTTGGGCTCTACAGAGGGTAGCGGGGTGGTTCTGGGCAGAACGTCAGGTTTGGGTCTTAGCATTAATGGTGTAGTTAGGGTTTAGGGTTCAGGGGTTACATTTTAGGTGGTAATTAGGGCTTATGGTTTAGGGTGCAGGGTTTAGGGCCCCTCACAGAAACACACCCTGAGGAGGACTTTTCTGGTGAAGGTTCCAGGCCCTAAGCCCTAACCCCTACACCTTTAACCCAGAATGCTTTAAAGCCCTGTCTTCTTTTGGGCCCCTGCGGATCTATCTAATTACCGTACTAGAACCAGTCGCAAACACGAGGGGGCGAGGTGGGCATCTTGCGCAACACGCGTGCTGTCTAGAATTCTAATTGTTATATGAGCCGTCGGCTAAACCCCTAGTATCCCCCTTAATATCGCCTTTACGTAGTAGTCCCTTATATCATCACCTGTAAGGAGTTTAGATTAAGGCTCATATGAGATGACAGGGGTAGCAGGTTACCTGCCTCTGTATGTATATATATATATATACACTGTTTTTTTCCTCACCTAGCTTCTGAATTTCTCAACATGGCGGGGCCTTAGGGACCCTTATGTTAGGGACTGGGAGCTACATAGGGAGTCCCTACTATATAGATTATTTTGAGACGCTCAGGCACATAGAAGCATCCGTATGGGCATTGAATCCCGACCTGTGGCTTCTTGCGTATCCTCAGCAGCCTCTTGAACTGTTGGGGTTGTTAGGCGTTATTTAGGGTTGAGGGCTTATTGTAAGCGCGCATCGCATCGTCGTTGCAGTCTTGAAGCATTCGTTTGAAAATGGCATAGTATGTGCCCTATATGTAGTACACATCTGAAAAAGACCCATATACACACTGCCAAAACGCAAGTATCCCGAAAGGGCTTTGTTAACCTGCATCTACATCCGACACATTGAGCCCCAGGCCGTAAGCCTTGAGGTCTGGATCCCAAGGAATCTACCCTAGGTATTGACTTGGTGGACCCCTCACCCTGTAATGGTGGCTATAAGGGATAATCAGGATCATATTAGGGTCCTCTTATATTCCTATACTATTACAGGGTTGGGGGTCCTCCTAAGGTATTGACTAGAGCTGCCACAGTCCACCTTTGCCATGGAGGTGAACCTTCCACCGTAGGGGCCTTCATAGGGGTTATAGGATGTGTAATGATATTCCCGCTTGTGTAGAGATTAGTGGAGGAGGGGTTTAGGGGTCATAAGGGTTCAGGAGTTTTGGAGCATCGGCATTGGTGAATGTAGAGTTAAGGGTTGCTTGAGGTGCCAGGCAAGCATTAGTGGATAGTGCGATGGGTTGCCACATCAATGCGATGTGACTGGGTCAAACTAGGAAGAGCATCACGCGGCTGCATGGGCCCTTTGGGGAGCAGTTTGAAGATGAGAAGGCTTCAGTGCTGAAGCCCAGGCATCGCGCCATCCTCCAAATCGCGTTGCAAGATGAACACCTTGCAGCAGGTTGGATATACAGAGATGAAGACCCTACACCCCAAACCCCTAAACCCAAAAAGCCTGGCCTGACTGCATGGCGGTTTGCAAAGGGCAGCTTTCTGCAAGCTTACAAGCTGAAGTGTGCTCCTAGCCTTGTTTAGTTTCTCCCAGGCCCAGGAAAAGCAAGATTGCTCCCAGCTGTTGGTCGCACCTTTGACTTCTGCCCTTCAGCATGGTTAATACAATTTGAGATTCCGCTGCTGCATGGGGGCAACGGGATGGCCAAGGGATGCCTTTTGTGCAGCTTTCTCTGAGCCTGCCAGAGTGCTGCACTGAAGGAGAGGACGAGAACAGTGGCAAAGGCCAGATTTCTTAGACTCTGCATTGGCTCTTGATCGTCTTGAGCAGTTCCGAACATGTGGGACCCTCATACATTAATGACCTCCGTCCACAAGCTTCGCAGTCCCTGTGGAATGGGCCGAAGGAAAAAGGAAACCCTCATTGCTGGAACCGCGCCCTTGGCTCTGGCTAGGTGTCGTTTGGGTTGGGTCCGGGTTCTGGCTTGGTTTCTGGCTGGCCGGATCAACTGCCTGAAGAGGAGCAAGATTCTAAAGCAATGAAAGGCGATATTGCTTTAAGTTCTCTCCCAGTGCTGGAAGGTCATGTCACTTCCCAGAAGGCCATTAATCTTATCGTAAGGGTGGCAAAAAAGAGTTGTGGATTGAAAGCGCGGGCGCGCATAAGCCAGTTGCTCGTTCGGTTTGTCGTGGACATTTTAGAAACATAGCCCTAGGGATCCAAATACCCCAATGTAGGTAATATTTACAGNNTTTGTGTACATGGATCCCTAGGGTAGGGCATGAATAATGCATCATTGCAGATATTCGGAACTCAAAACCAGCAGTAGACTTTCCAGAGGCTTCAGCCTGCAGTGCTTTTGCCGAAGACTAGAAGCTGCGCAGAAGTCTGCGGTCTTAACACTCCACACTTCCCTTAAGGGCCCAAGGACCCAAATAATAGTGTCCCTTTAAAGGGGTTATAGGGGACTATATAGGGATATTAGGGGACTATATAGGGGTATATAGGACCCGAATAATAGGGTTTTAGGGCCCAAATATTATAACTTTAATGGTATTTGGGCCCTAAAACCCTATTATTTGGGTCCTTGGACCCTTGGGGTTCCACACATCTTCAGGATTTGCTGAGCACCTGCCCGATTCCGCGACCATGGAAGGCATCCTTGCTTCCACCGTCATGCCAGGGCGGTATGCAGCAGAAGCCAGGTGACTGGTCTCTTGAAGCGAGAAGCTGCAAAAAATAACGACAACTCTTAACAAATGCCTGTGCCCGTGGTTCCTGGTCTCATGACCTCCGCCCTTCGGGTGACTACCATGCAGCCTGAAAGCAAGGTAAAGATACCAGAACAATGGGTACAACCTTTTGCCCTGAGTACATTGGCTAATCTCGAAAAGGCTCCATGATTTATCCAACTGAAAAATAGTAGCACGCCTGATAAGGCATGCCTTCAATCCACACGTCCTGATCCCCATGAACCCTAAACCCTATGAACCCTAAACCCTATGAACTCTATACCCTAAAACCTAAACCCAATGAACCCTAAACGCTATGAACTCTATACCCTAAAGCCTAGACCCAATGAACCCTAAACCCTGGCCGCAGACCTAAGTCGCTCCCCCTTAAATTCTGAGCATGGTTATTGGGACTTTATAGGGTGTTGATAGGGATAACGAAAAAGAAAATGGAAACTACTATAGTAAATTGGGATTATATAGGGGGTTATAGGGTGAAGGGCTCAGGGTTCTGGGGTTTTGGGGTCTAAGGACTTCACCAGCCCGAAACCGCCATCTCCCCCAAACCCACAGCTCGAAAAATCCCAAAGCCCCCCTAAATCTCGCTATAAGCCAACGCCCTAAAACTCCAAAGCTGCAGTCCCCCTGCACAACCCAAAACCCTAAACCCTAAACCCGAAGATAAAATCCTTGGAGGCTCCCCTTAGCCCCATCTGGTAGGAAAAAATCCAGGTAGCGCTGGCAGAGCAGAGGCGGCTTGCTGCCGAGCTTGCGCAAGCAGAGAGTCAGGTTCAGGCTTGGGGTTTAGGGTTTTGGGGATATAAGGGCTATACTGATATTGGGGTAATATAGGAACACACGTGTATATCTCTTATATATACATATATATATATACATATCGCATAGATATTATAGGAGACCAACGGAGAGCTGGGGATACATGGCATTGCCAGGATATGACTGATAATGCACAGTCCCTTACTATTATAGTCATCCAGTCTCTTAGATTTAACCTAGAAGATAAGCGCCGAACCTCCGCCTTGCTCAACAGAATGGACGTCTTGCCCTAAAATTGAAGTAAAGCAGATCTCAAACCTTACGTCCTAGGAGTGAACAATGTCTTTCATGGAGCTGCCAAGGACATTATGTGACGGGCTTCCTCAGACTGTGACCAACAAGTACCATCATTGCACATGTGTAGGTTTTAGTGGGTTCAGGGTTCAGGATTAAAGGTTTGGTCCAGAATTTGCGCCCACAACCTTAACCCTAAACCTAGGACAAGGCATGTGGTACCAGCCTTAGATGCCCTGACAGGGTTGGCAGCGATGCTGGTTGGGAATGGAAAGGCCTTTCAGGGTTAAGGGCTTTCGGGTATAGGGTTTAGGGTTTGAACCCTAGACCTTAATCCTTGAGCCTTGCTCCAACTTCGAAATGTGTAAATGTATGACCCGAGCCCAAAAGGACGGGCTTAGGGGTTTGGATTCGGAATTCAGGGCGTAGCGTCAATTCATGGACGAAGTCTCCCAAACCCATGTGGGCCGTTCTTAAAGGGATCCCCGAATCCTAAACCCTACTTTACCCTTATACCCTTCATGTGTTGCATGCGACAAAAACATAACTTGCATATAGCCCGCACAGAGCCCTTGCATAGCCCCAGAACCCCAAACCCCCCAAACCCTGAACTTCCCATACCGCATGAAATTTAAACACTTTAGAAACCTTAAGCCCTTCAATCTCTGAGCGTGCAGGCTTCGAGCTGCGAGCGCGATCGCCTGAGCGTGGCGTTGGCGCTCGCGCTGAGCCGATTTCAGGCTTTTCAGGGCCGGAGGAGTTAAGGGATGTAGAGCTTTAGGGTTTAGACGTTGAGGGATGTTTTGTTTGGGGTTTAGGCATTTAGGCTGCTGGGCCCTAGGCCTTTAGGATTAGGGATTGCAGAGATTTTGGATCTAGGGTTTAGGTTTAGCGGCCCCCAGGGACCCTTGTGATCCACAGGACTTACAAAGGGTTCTTGCAGGGCCTATTTGGAATGATGTAAGTGCCTGGGATTCGGGGCTCCGCGCTTAGAAGTAAGAAGGGCTGGCAAGATTGGACCCCATATTTGTTAATCTTAGGGCGTACCTAGACCCCCAGAGTATGTAGAATAATGGCCTTTTGGGCTATATTTAGGGGTTTTGGGCCATTACTTTACCTGCTTTTGGGGTCCAGGTATGGCTTACTTTGAAAGATTGTCGAAGACAATCAGCTTCCAGAGACTTAGAACCCGCTGAGAGCTCTCTATAGAGCCCAGATACCAACAAGTAGGACCTAGATAGACTCTAATCCATGGGGTAGTTGGGAGGTCACAGTCTTTCAATTAGGGTTGAGGACCGTTTTGTGGTTACCTACATCCTTCAAGTGTAATCAACCTCCTAAGCATGAAGCCCCATTCGATAAGTTTTTGCCTCTACCTTTTTTGGTTTAGGGTTTATAGGGTAACCCTAAACCCTAAACCATAGGGGTTCAGCAGTGGGTAGTCAGGCCATAGCCATAAGAGAGGTACCTTCCCAACAAGGCAACATGAAACCTAACTTGTAGGCCATGGTCTAAAACAACGGGAGCTATGAGAGAGGTTAGGGTTTAGGACTCCATGTTAGTTCGGGGTCTATAAGAGCGTTTTAGGTTTAGGACTCCGCGCCTCCAGTGCAGTGAAGCATTCAGGCAGGCTATCACTTAGCTGCTGTGCGTGCACTGCTTCTTTCTCTTGCGCTACTGGCACTTGTAAGAATGAGTGGGAGCGGCATGGAAAGGAGAACTGCATTACTGTTACCGCCACCATCGTCGCATTTGCCGGCGTGCTCGTCAGCGTACCGCAGCGATTACATGCTTCAAAGGTGGGATGGAGCCCATACATTCCTTGTATGCACCCTTTAGCTTTAGCCTTTCAACAAGCATGCCAAATACTTGCTCCCCTGCATGCTTACCTTCTTACGTGCTGGCTTTCATTGCCATTCACTGCCATGTGTAACGACTGTGACGAAACCTCAAGCTTATGCTACCCCTAAACCCTAAACCCGGGGGATGACACGAACAAGTCGAAAGTGTACCAAGTGTTTACACCGGAGTTGTAAACAAACCCTAAACCACAAACCCTATAGAGTAAGTCAGACCCCTAACCAACATGCCAAGATACCAAAATGTCGCTGAAAAAACCCCTTTTTGAAGTATATACATTGGTTACTCTATGTAATCCCCAGGCACTATGCCTACAAACCCCCGTATACTGATTTTTGAGATCTGTACCAAGCGTGATCTTGTTTACTCTAGGTAGGTTATTCTATGGTGGGTTTTGGGTACTCTTCAAGGCCTGTGATTTTTCCTGGCTCCAGTCCTTAAAATGCGAGGCACGCATAGTCTTATGCAATACTGATAGAACGTGTACACTACACCCTCAAATCCTGCGCCCAAACTTCGTGAAGGTCGCCTGGAACCTGAACGCTGAACATGCTAAGTGTGTGTTTCAGGGCTTATAGGTCCTCTCATTGCCTGAGATTATGCAGATGGTCTGACTTCTTACTCCATAGTATCCCATGGTCATATGCTAGGGTTTCCGGTATAGGGGCTATAGGTTGCCAAATTATTGCTCCCTTTTTGAGCTCCCCATGATAGTCTGGCCCCTAATAGCCCCTAATAGCTAATCGTTATTGTCGTTCAACAAGGGACCATACTGTAGACAAGTTTCCACAAACCCAAAACCCAACACCCTAAATTTAAATTCTAAACCCTAAGCATAGAGCCCTAAACCCTAGACCCGGGACCCTAAACCCTGAAATCTACAATCTAAACCCATCTAAGCCCTAAACTCCTATCCTGCTTCGTAACCCCTACAATGCTCCCCTATATAATCCCCGATATAGTCCCTTTTGAGGAGTTTCGATACTACTTTACATGAGAGTTAGGAGTCGGAGATAGGGCTTAAGGTTCAGGGTCTCAAAATTAGCCCTATGTGACCTATAGTCTAAACTCCTAGTATCCCCCCTAATAAGCCCTATAGTAATCCCCTATATAGTCCCCTATATATAACCCCATTTAAGGAGTTTAGACTGTAGCCCTATGTGATCTTATCATGTGCCCTATTATCTAATCTTTCTGTAATCCTTTTCTTATCCCTAGGCCGACTTTGGGATCCCCTATTTGGGGTTTAGGGTTTAGGGTTTTGAGAAACTTTTAACAGTTGGCTGCTTTACCCCTCAGGCCTATTGGGCCCACGCCTTAAACAAATTGGGCAGGCTAAAATCTGGCCCCACCCGCATAATGGAAAAAGTCAAGTGAAAACATGGAAGATGAAACGGAATCTGGGTTCATTTAGGGGCGTATAGGGGTAGTACCTAGAGGAATCTGTGTACGCCTAAGAAGAGCTTCATACTTAAAATGCTGGTTGGTGTCAATACCCTTTTTGGCTGTCCAGGTTCTTCTAGGTAAACGCCATAATCCCTGAACTTCAGGCGCTAATCCCCAAATTCCAAGTCCTGAGCCACAGTCCTTCATCCTGAACAAGGGATTGTGTAAAGCATAACCCTAAACCCCAAATCCTAACCTTAAGGCTTCAAGGACTCATAGCATAAGGCTTCTGGGCCCAAAGACCGTACTATTGAAGGGTTTTGGGCTATCTTGAGCGTTAGGGTAACCCTGCTTAGACCCCAAAGACCTTCAGTTTTAGGATTTCATATAAAGACTTATACTATATAGGGTCCCAAAAGATGAAGGTCTTTTGGGTTTAAGGTAAACCCTATAGACAAATCCCAAGGCCCGGACCCCGAGCCCTATACGTTAAAGTCTGTACTGGCAACGGGACCTACCCGAAGGCTCTAGGGACTCATGTTTCAAGGGATTGGGACCAAAGTCCATACAATGAAAGGCTTCAGTGTTGTTTTGAGTTTTGCAGGGCTAGAGCAACCTTAGACTCTCAAAGTGCAGCCAACACGCAAAAACATTAAGTGCATTGGCCCCAAACCCTACTCTCTAACTAGACAGATACCTGGACACCCAGAAATCGGTAAGATAATCGGCCCAACGCACC
Source organism: Symbiodinium pilosum (assembly GCA_905231905.1). NCBI lineage: Eukaryota > Dinophyceae > Suessiales > Symbiodiniaceae > Symbiodinium > Symbiodinium pilosum. The sequence goes on from CAJNIZ010008480.1 coordinate 65,801, forward strand.
AACACGTAACCAGAAAAGGCTGTTATTCTGCATTCTTAGGGGGTCCAGGTAGCCCTGTAAACCCTAAACCCCTAAACCCTAAACCCCTAAACCCTAAACCCCTAAACCCTAAACCCCTAAACCCCTAACGCCTAAACCCTAAACCCTTCAACTGCGCTAGCCGACAGGGCGAGCGTCAGGAGATGGACTTTGCGCTTGAAGCGTCGGAAAGCCAGACTGAGGTTGGGCAGGGTTAAGGGTTTAGGGTGTAGGGTGTACCTGGACCCCAAAAGTATGTAAACCAATGGCATTGATGGCTGTTATCATGGGTTTAGGGCTATGACTTTACATACTTTGGGGGTTTAGGGTTCTGGGATACCTTGCTGATGCTTTAGGTTGGGTTCAGGTCGCAGCATCTAGGATTTAGGCTTTCGGGCGGCGACTTTCAAGGTCCAAGTACCCCAGCAATGGTCTTTAGTACCATGACGGAGTGGTTGGTAGCACCAAATATCCTAAAGTATCTGGATGCTAGGACCCGCTCACGCTTGTCTTGCCGCACTGCTTAGTCAGGTTCAAATTAGACCAGCCGCAGTGGACTACTTAAACTTTTGACCGGTTTACGAGGTTTAGGGTTTATGAATTAGGGTTCGGGTTTAGTGTTTAGGATGTAGGGTTTAGGGAGTGCCACAAGCATCTGTGCATATCTGTGCAATCTTGGGTTGACGTAGTTCAAGCTGAGCCCCGCCCAAGGGCTTTTTTACCCCTAAAGGCTTTCCCCACTACCTAAACCAGTCAATGTGCCCCTAAAATAGGGTGTTGTACCCTTTTTCTTGTATATTCACCTTGTTTTGCCAAAGGGTCTAGGCTTCTGCAGGTAAGCCCTACTGTTGTAGTACAACCTAAACCCTAAGCCCTTTTCTCTCAGCCCTAAGCTCTAAACCTTCAGCCCTGAACAATCCTTCCCCTAAGGCTGCTGGACCTTTGAAGCAAGATCCTACACCTGAGGCCCCCAAAGCACAAACCGCGCCCCACAACGCCCAGAACAGTCCTACGAACGAGCCTTCGGGTCGAAATGCCCAAGCCCTAAGTCCCAAATAGTGTAAAAGCTTCGGGTTGCTTTTCCACTCCGCCTCTGTAGTTATGCCAAGTCTTCAATGGAACGCCAATCATGAATTCAACTCCCCCACCCAGACCCTATAAACCCGAATTAAACCATGCACCCTAACCAAAACCCCAAAAGCAGGAAAACAATAGCCTTCAACCCCGATTAACGGCCATAAAGACCATTATTTTGCATACTTTTGGGGTCCAGGTACCCAAAACCTTGAAGCCTTAGTCACGTAGTCCCTTGCAGATGGCCTACCACGAGAGAGATACGCTGGAGTCTGCCTTGGCGGTTTCGGTCAGCGAAAGCCAGGCCTCAGGGTGTAGCATTTGGGGATTACCTAAACCCCAAAAGTATGTAAAATAATCGCCCTAAACCCAGAATAATAGCCCTAAAGGCCATTATTTTACATACTTTTGGGGCCCAGGTAGGGTTTAGGGTTTAAAGCTCAAATTTTAGGGTCTAAGGCTCATTCAGGGCTGATTTAGGGCTTAGGGCTCAGGGTTTAGGATTTAGGGTTGAGGGACGAAGGCCGTGAGACATTGTTCGAGAGCATCTGACAACACACCTTAGCTACCCCGGCTAGGGCAGCCATGCCCTCATTCTGCTGCAAGTGGCACCTAGAGATCCAGAGTACCCCACGTACTCCGAGATTTTTCGTATACTAGCTTACTCTGGCTAGTTTTTTGAATGCCCAGTGAAGCTTATGCTTGGCTGGTGCGCTGCAAGAAACAGCGTCCAATCTCCGCATTGCCTCCCCTGACAAAAGGTATTTCTGGGGCTTTGAAGGGTATGCTAGGCTCCCGCAAGTGTTGAATACGGACATTCGCCTATCCCTACGATGCGGACGTTCTCGAAACCATAAACCGAGAACATTTTGTCAAAGATCCAGCGTGCTCCACCTACACAAAGCTTGAAGGTTGCCGACTGTTCAGGGTTTCGAGGTTTAGGGTTTAGGGTTCACGGCAGTTGTCTAAACCCAAAAGCGTAAAGCCTAACCTAATACCTGACCCTGAACCCCCAAACCCTATTCCAACTTCAAAGCATAAGCCCTAGATGGTCTGAACCTGAGCCCTGAAACCGTACTATAGAAGCCTGATAGCTAAATCCTTTATAACCCTTTTATTGCTACAGCATGAAATACCTGTTCTAACTAAACGGCGCCCAGCATGAAACTAGGCAAATTTCAACGATCTTAAGCAAGCTCAGCCTAACTGGGGTTCAGGGTTTCTACTTTTTTAAACCCCTATAAACCCTAGACCCTAAAAATTACAGCCGTGGGCCAGGATCTCCAGGCAAGAACCCAGGAGGTCCGTCTCTTGCTGGATGCCGAGCGGGTTCGTTTGCAGGCTGTCGGATTGAGGGCGTGGATGCTTCAGAGCTTCGGATTTGGAATTTGTGGGTTTCCATAGTTCAAGATTACAGGGTTGTAGAGTCTTGGGTTTGGGGTATAGATGGTATATGATGTTGGCACTTTGGTTTAATGATCGGTTTCGGATAGGGGCAGCAAGGAGTGTGGCGCTGTCGCTTGGCATCGTTGAGGTGCCCTGTTGGGAGGCCCTGCCGGACACAGTAAGGTCAGCAAGCGAGGTGCGGCTCCACATACAGCGATGGAGGCG
>CAJNIZ010008480.1:77124-96087 GCA_905231905.1 Symbiodinium pilosum
TAACTTACATTTCGTCGTCCAGGTTCATGATGCTGCGATGGTTCAAGTCCCCGATTAGGTTGCAAAGTATATAGCCTCCTAAAAAGGGTTCCACAAACGGGGTATTCTTTTGGGGTTCGATGTGGAGCTCAAAAGAACGGGGGTCTTGGCGGGGGTGTTGCGGGCATCTAGGTCAGTCTTATAGGCTTAGGGCCGGGTCTAGGTACAGCCTTGTCAATTGTATACCCGAGGACACCTCTTGGATTGCGGACCTCCCGCAGGCTTTCTCGGCCATGCCCATGGGAGATTTGTGGTCTGATGCAAAGCTGGCTGATTGCAGTAGGTACTGTAGGGGAAGTAAATTACTTCGCCTCCCAAATGAATGGAGGGCCGTGCTGCCCACTGAGCTTTAGTTAATCAGAAATCTACTGAAGATTCTTAGAGGCCTATAGGGAAGTTCAGAAACTATGTATGGGCATTGATAGGGATGTTCTAGGAAGGCAGCGACACCCCAGAACATATGAGCAGAGGTTGGTGAAAGGATAGTTGTTTTTGGAGTTGGACTGGTCCCCCCATTTGTGATTGGGTTGCCTTGCAAGTGATTGGGTTGGCCTCTAAGTGATTGGGTCGGGTTTCAGCGCAATTGGGCGGGGTTAAAAGTGATTGGGCTGGGCAAAAGTGATTGGGTTGGGCTGGGAACCCCCGAAAAAGTGTACTACCTGTACCCGTCCAAAAACCGTACAAAACCCGTACAAAACCCGTATTTTTCCAATCACTTTGTACCCGTACACTTTTGTGATCGGGAGTGATTGGGGTCTGCCTTAAAAGTGATTGGGGTGCTTGGGGTCTGCCTTAAAAGTGATTGGGGTGCTTGGGGTGCATCCTGAAAGTGATTGGGGTCATTGGGTAGGTTTGCAAAGTGATTGGGGTGATTGAGTATGCCTGCAAAGTAATTGGGGTTGCTGGGTATGCCTCTGAGTGATTGGGGTGGTAGTGATTGGAGCTGATTTGACAGGTCATTGGGCACTATTCGGTGTATATAGTGTTGAGTAGGTCTGCCCTGACCCATTGTTGCAAATGCCCAGGATGGGCGCCTGCCCTCACTAGCAAGGTCTTGCGGTCTGATCCAATAACGTGAGGAGATTGTCACCCAACGCTCAATGGATTGTTCTTGCAGGTAGGTATATTGCTTTAGAGGGCATGCCAAGTTCTCCCCCAAAAGCTGTGGTAAGCTTGTGAGGTAGCATAAGTTTTATGCTAATTCTCTCTGCTGGAAGTTGGCACAAGTTCGTGGGTAGCCGGTAATTCATGCACATGGGGAAGAGGCTTCGCAGTTTGGCTTCCTGTCTCTGGGAGACCGACGAAGATGATGAAGTAGAACTCCAGAACGTGTGGTCTGCTGCTTGCCATTGTGGGGAAAGGATTAAGCAACTAGAGCGAGACAATTAGGAGCTTATTCTGGTCAACAAAGAACTTCGCAAAAAGCTCATTTGCTCTGATGCAACGGGGAACCTTCCAGCAGTACCGCGATTGGTTGTGCAACGGGTCAGGTCATCTCCAGCTTGCAAAGTTGACCCCTGGGCTTTCCTGAAAGAGCTACCCCTGCCTAGAATGCACGAAGTTCGTCGAGACCTAGAGCAAACCCAGTTTGCTGCAGGGCATGTGTCTTTCGACATTTGCAAATCCAGGCTGGGTTCTGCAATGCTTGATCACTGCGAGATCACCATCTCCAGCATTTTCAGCAAATACCCTGCAGTGTTTAAAATCGGGGTGACGCAGAACCCAGTGCCCAGATGGAGGTACTATGAAAAGGACCCCCATGACAGATGGGCGCACATGACAGTGCTTCTTGCAGTTCCTGACTCCCTTAGCGTAGGACTTGTGGAGGTTTCCATGATCCACCGGTTTCAGAATACTCCTGGAAACAGGAATGTGCGAAAGGGTGGCGAGGGTTTGCATCCCCTGGGAGAAGGGCCGTATTTTGCGTATGTTGTTTTCCGTTGCCTTGTCTTGCCTGCGCAATGCTAGCTCTGGCATTTATTGGGTCTCAAGGCTTGTACAAAGCTCATGGATGTTTTCATGGTTGTGTGAGTGTGGGGTTTGCAGGGCTTATAAACTATTAGGGGTTTGTAGGGTTTCTACATGTTCTGATAGGGTGTATGGCGTTTATTGTGTTTATGAGCTTCAAGGGGCCCACGTAGGATGTAAAATAAGGTGTGTAAAAGGTTGGTAGATTTCATAAAGGTGCTTATAAGGTGTGTAAAAGTTGTTTTTGCTTTGGGGGTCATGCAGTTTATTGGATTCTGAGCTTGTAGCAAGCGTACAGGCTAGGCAGTCACTTGCAAGGCACACAGCTTGTGTATAGCACTCCATAATTGGATTGCAATGACCATGCCAGTGGTGCTTCTAGGCGCCCGCGTGACCCAATCTGAGCGATGAAAACATTTCTGTCAGCGCTTCCTGTGCTGTGGAAGTGTTCTTGAGAACCCAGTTGGTTGCATTGGGGAAGAGAGAATGGAAATCACATTCTGGCTCATGCCCGGTCAAGCCTGCGCAATTGTTTGTATTTCTTTGGCGCTGCCAGTCCAAGGCACGTGTGGGTGAACGCTCGATCTTTCCTGCTATGACTCACCAACCTGCCCCGTTGGAAAGCCGAGTGTGGTCTTCAGAGACGCTAAATGCTGCCCTGACCTCTGTGGATTTCCAGCAGTGCAAAACGGAGGAGTTGGAAAAGGAGATTCAGGAGGGGCTTCTTCTCGCGTAAAGGGTTGTCTTCGGAAATAGGTGTTCCACGAAGCCCATGCCCTTACCTGGTGTCTCCCCGGCCAGGATCTCCGCAGGCAGATTGATGCTGTTGAGGGCAGCAGCAAGCGGGCGCAGCTGTGCACCCCCTCGAGTGCTTCCAAGGAGAGCCCTTTGGAGCCCAAGGAGAAGAAGCGACACGTAGTGGGTGCAGCTTCTGAGGAAGATGATGGCAAGCTGCGTTGCGACATTCTAGCAAAGCTGAAGGAACAGCTCGGCAGCCCCTCTCCTCAGAAGACTGTTGAAAGTGATCAGGAAAGGTTCGTCACGCCGTTGAAGTTGGCAATGGTCGGTGAGGCTCTGATGAATGACCCGTATGTCATTCCGGACAGCCCTGTCGAGGCTTGTTTAGATGTTTCTCAGACTGATTTTTTGACACGCTGCTGCGAATTCCCCATGCCACAGTTGAAGTCTGAGCGCAGGCGTCGCCTACCCTGGCTGACCCCTACATGATGATTTCCAGCCCTGCGCAGGCATTAGCGTTTTGTCAGGATTATGTAGCTATGTCTATGTAATCTTTTATCTTAGAACTGCGCTGGGAGCTATATATACTGTCAGGCCCCTTGCGACAGCTCTACGATGGTGGATGCGACGATGCAGACACCTCTCAAGGACTGATTGCAGTCCATTCTGAGAGCTGCATGAGCTCTATGTAATCTTTAATCTTAGAACTGCGCTGGGAGCTATATATACTGTCAGGCCCCGTGCGACAGCTCTACGATGGTGGATGCGACGATGCAGACACCTCTCAAGGACTGATTGCAGTCCATTCTGAGAGCTGCATGAGGACCAAATCAAAATTCCCTATTATGTGCAGGGCTTAGCTGAACTAATGCGAGGGTGGCCGGGGCTAGTTGTAGTCACACACACACACACTTGTTGGGAGTGCCGAAGTGGGGAAGGGTTTTGGAATCAAAGAAATCTTGAGCGCTTTTGGCCGTTGTCCTACATGGTCTCGAAGGTCAACATTCTAGCGTATGAGGGGAACCTTGCATGAACCCTTTAGTATACCAATAGAACAGTAATCCTATTCGTATAGGGTAGTGGAATTTGTTTTTAGAGGTGTGCTTGGTTTACTTGCTCCCAACGCCCTGGCGATGATGATGATGATGATGACGATGATGATGGTGATGAGTAGGCATATGAGCTGTTGCTACAAGCATACTCCAGCACAAATGCTCGTGCTAAATTATGTGTTGGTAGCACTAATATCATGTCTTCGAGATTGGGAGACGAAAAGCACTTGTCCCCGTGCAGGCCCGTGTTGGGTCACCCTATCTCGCCTCGCCGATGTCGCCGGCGTCCTTGGATTTGAAGCTGGCCCTGATGCAGCAAATGGGTGAGATGGAAAGTCCAGCCAAGGGCAAGGGCGCGGGTGACGCGAAGGCAGAGGTGCTTGCGTTGGCACTCAAGGACCTCCAGGAGAAGTACCACGCCAAGGAGAAGGAGCTGAAAGGGCTCAAGGAACTCAAAGCGGCTAAGGCGGCCAAGCTTCAGGAGTCTGGCGGGTCCGCCCTGGCCGGCGACACCGGGCTTGCGGATTCGCGGGAGGATGAGCCTTGCGAACAAGAGGGCTTACCGGCGGCACGCCAGTCCTTGCGGCGTTTGTGCACGGCCCGTGCCAATGGAAGCTTGTTGGTCCCACAGGACACATACACAAAGTTCTGGAACGGTGGGAGTGACAGAAAGAAGCTGTTGACCCTCTTCGTTGCCCACGGCTGTGATAGAGACCGTTTCATCAAAGAGGTGAAGGTCCTTAGCGAGAAGGAAAAGAAAATGCAGCTCGAGGTCGGGGGCGACTATTTCAGCGAAGAGGACCTTCGCGACCTCAAGAAGCTGTCTGAGTATCCTGTTGGCATTTATACAACTTATATGCATGCAACATTTTCGGAAATAGGTGTATGTGAATGCATGGGGTCAATGGGGCGTGTTTTCGATCCAGCCATTATAATGAGCCTCTGAGGCAGCGCATCAAAGAGATCAAGGATTTTGCCGAGAAAAATCCTGCCTTCAAAAGGGTTCCTTGGACAAAGACCTTTGACCTAGACAATGTATGCATTTTCACGATAAGCCCCTCTTGGCTCCATCAGGCCGACACTTACAACAAGAAGAAGATGAAGTTCTGGTATGAGGACACCTGCCGGGCGACTATGACGGCCTCGCAATTGATGAGACAGTCTGAGGAGATTTCCTTTGACCAGGAGGTTCCGCAGGATGAGTTCGGAAATATCGGTGTTGCCACGGACTTTGATTTCGACCCTTCATCTTTGACAGCTGGGCCTTCGGGAAGTGGGAGTGTTGAGAACCTGCCTACTTCAGGCCGCGTTAGCTTGCCAGCCAGGGTACATGGATATATAGGGCTCAGGATTCATAGGGATTACAAAGGGCCATATAGGGTTCAGGATTTCAGGACTCATGTATAGTCCATAAAAGTATATAAGGTTTGAGGGTTTGGGGGCTATAGAATTTTTAGGTGTTTATAAGTGTATAAACTTGATGTAGGGTCAGTATCGTGCTTGCACAGTCTGATTTGTGTTGCCAGGTTATAGGGACTTATATAGAATGTATATAGGATCAGGGTTTATAGGATGTGTATAGTCTTTTAAGGGTTGTATAAGGGTTGATAGCGTTTGTCAGGTCTAGGTTTGTTAGGACGCAGAGGGCTTGCAGGGTGTACATAGAGTTTGGCAGCATGTGCCACAATCCTGGGCCTTTAATTGGGTTCTATTCTATGGGTCCTTTCCTCGAGCATCACACTGCCCCTGCGTTGCTTCCACCTTGCGCTGGTCCCAGGCAAGAGTGGTACCATGACTGTGGAAGACATGGGCTTCCCCAAGTTGGAGGGTGCCCCAGAGGATCATCTTCAGAAATTCATTGAGGCCCTCAATGCCCGGAGCGCCAAGATGTCGGATATCTTGGGCCGCTTGGAGGCCACGGATCCGAAGCCTGATTCCATTCGGACGCATCTTGCCTGAACGCTGTTGGTAGAAAACACCTTTCCACAGTCCGCTGTCAAACTACGTTGTTTGTATGCCAGCAAGGTTCAGAACGTGCTGCCCAACAACCCAATCAAGAAGGTCCAAAGCCCCATAGACCCCCAAAAGCCTCAATTTAGACTTCGCGAAGCAAAGCCCAAGCTTGACAAGCCCTGTGTATGATACAAAAATCTTTGCTACTGTTACTGCAGTGTTGCGCTACTATTGTGGGTCCGGGAAGGGGTATGAGAGCCCCCAAAAATGCAATTCTGCGGGTCGAAATTGGTTCTTGGGGGGCCAAGAAAGTCTCCCTCAGCTTCCCCTTAATTTGAGGCAGACTTTGTTGACCCCAAAGAAGCGATTCAGGGATATCATGGGATCGGTAAGAGGGTCTAGGGGCCCCAGTAAAGGCAAATGTGTAAGTCCAAATTGGTTCTTGGAGGGTCAAGAAAGTCTCCCTCAGTTTCCCCTTAATTTGAAGGAGACTTTGTTGACCCGGCAAGAAGCGATGTTAGGGGTGTCATGGGGACTGGAAGAGGGTCTACAGAGGCGCCAAGAGAGGCAATTTTGTGGGTCAAAATATTTAACGTGTCAAAGTTGGTTTTGAGGGTTGAAGAAAGGGTCAAAATCGGTAGCCAATTTTGATCACAGAATAGGGGTGGATTGGTGGTTGAAAACAGTGACAGGCGGTCTTGGGAGGTCTACCACTACCCACTATTACAATAACACCAACGACGACTACAGGGACGTTTTCAATTATCAGTGCCACTGACCTACTGCCATTGCTACTGCTACTGTTACTGCTTTCTCATTACCGCTACTGCCGCTGCTACTGCTTCTACTGCTGCCACCACCACTACCACTACCATTGCCAGCGCCAGTACCGCTGCTGCGGCCTATGCTACTAGCACGGACTACCATTAGCAAACCTATGCCACCACGGCGTTGCTGCTACTCTGCATACTGCGACTGCTACTCTAACTTTACTACTACTACTACTACTACTACTATTACTATTACTATTACTACTACTACTACTACCACCACCACTACTACTATTACTATTACTATTACTATTACTATTACTTTTACTATTACTATTACTACTACTACTACTACTACTACTACTGCTACTACTATGACGACTACGACGTCGACGACGCCGAGGATGACGACCACTGCTACCACGATTGTCATCACTACTCCTCCTCCTCCTCTCGCTGTTCTGCGTTTCTTTTGCTACCACTACTGTCATCACTACTCCTCCTCCTCCTCTCGCTGTTCTGCGTTTCTTTTGCTACCACTTATAATTGGCTGCGCTGCTGCTACTGGTGTCGTCAGTGCCAGTAGACAGAGCAGCATTCTATTACCCACTATAAAACGATTCACTATTTGTGCTCACGCTGTTACTACCATGCCCAGGCTCGTCCCAAAGGTGCAGGCCAGCATCGGCACGTGCGATGAAATCAGCGACCGGCTGAATGTGATTTGGGTTGATGGCAGCGTTGAGGGATTCGATTCGAAGCTGCTTCCTAGCTGAAGTATGGAAAGACACATGCAAGGCGCCTATGCCCGGAAGTGGATATAATTTGTAAATGTCAGCAGAAAAATGCGCCTCCTTTAGGGTGGCTCGTGGAATGGGAAGTTTTCTTTATTACTACGTGCAATGATGCAAGCTTGTGTCCTTACGCAACCTGCCCCAGTACCGATAAACCCTATAAAGCCTATAGATCCTGCAAACCCTATAAACCCTAGAAACCATCAATCCTAAAGGTATAAATGTTTGCTGAATGACCCAAGGAAGTTGGAGATCCAAGATCTTTACAAGAGGGGCAAGCGCGCGTGCCTGCCTGAGAAATTGACCAAGGGCGTTCTAGATTCTATAGAGCCTTGTAAATTCTCATCCTACTCCATCCTACACAAACCCTACCTGAACCCTGCCATACTCCCAAATCCAGCAGGTCTTTGTCTTAACATGTTCATGCTAAGGGCCCTGGAGAGTGTCACCTTTGAGAATCGTGCCAAGACCGCTGCTCCGAAGCGGCGTGCTGATCCCAAGGCTACAGCAAAGCCTGCTGGGAAAGCAAGTGCTGCAAAGGCAAAAGCCAACCCAGCGGCCCCCGCTAGCAATCCCCCAGCCCGCCGTTGCAGAAGCAAGCAGGCAGAGTGAATTTTGAGCCGCTAAAATCATAGCCTTCGTGCGTATGTGGGGTGGGAATCGTGTGTCTGTATACAATTTAGTTAAAACCCAGCTGTTCACTGTTCAATGCCCATAATCACTATAAACCCTACCCTGCAGCGACCTATGATTTTTTTGACCTGTTCACAGGCAGCTTGGCTACTGCCTGTCAGCAAAATTGGCATGTGCTGTGGCTTGTGCCCACAGCGCCTCACTGCAAGCCTAGGATGGCGATTTAAGCTTGGAACCCTGGGGGATGACGGCGAGTAGAAACAAGTGCCGGATTGTCGTGCTCTGATCCAGTCCCATGGGTAGATAAGATCAATCCTGAAAACCCTCCTTGCCCGCGCAGGCAAACCAATCGGTGCAGCCGCTCACAATCTGGTGGTATCTTTGGCAAATGGTGTGGCCTGGTCTACACATAATCTTCTTTAACAGGGTTTACGATGATTCAAAAGGTTTGCCACCCACCAAAACTGGCATAAATCCTATAAACCCACAACAGGTTCCACTTGTAGCTTTCCACTTGTAGCTGCTGTTTGCAGCTGAGCCTCTTACCATGTGTCTAAGCGTCTATTTTGGGGTTTATAGGATTTATAGGGTTTAGGGTTTATAGGGTTTATAGGGTTTATAGAGTCTATAGGGTTTAGGGTTTAGGGTTTATATATAGGGTTTATATATAGGGTTTATAGGGTTTAGGGTTTAGGGTTATATAAGCCCTATGTGAACCCCAGTTAGCGCATCTACAAATACAACCTGGGAACACCAACCTTTCAAGTCCCATAAGCCCTATAGCCTAGAGCAATCCCTCACACATCAAACCTCGGGAGCACTGTCAACGGTTTTTGAGGACGATGTCTTCTTTTGCTTGGCTGGTATAAGGATTGTGTATGGTGAAGCCTTGGGACGAAGATAAGCACTGGTGATTGCTCTGATTAGTTCAAAGCCTATGAGTTCCGTATGATGGTTTCGAAAAAGGTTTCTTACACTGTGTGAAGCCTATATACACCTTCCCAAAAGCCCAGGTACTGAAAAAGGTTCAATAATATCACTAAGTTCCCTGGACACGGCAAGAGGGGCCCCAAACATGACTTGAAGCCACGAGGGCCCCCTAGAAGCCTTCTCTCTGGGCAATCCCCTCGGAAAGCGTTTCCAATCTCCCAGCCCGGGTGTATCGTGTATAGATGTGTAAAGGTTTCTACCTATCCGAAGACCCATGAAGTCATGAGGATCTCCTAGAACCTCTGCGCACTCTGGACAATCCTATTTGAATAGCATGTTCAACCTACCAACCCGAGTATGTAGCGTGGATGTATAGAGCTTTCCGCCTATCCGGAATCCAAGGAGACTGCTGCCAGTGTTGTACGCAACGCAAGGGCGGTTGAAAAGGAGATGCCTCTTCTCATGAGAGGCATGAGAGAGCTCTCTTCAGTCAATTTGGCTCGCGGTGAAAGCAAATTACATGAGATTATTCGTGGATGGGGCATGGCGCTGCCTTTAGACATTTATTACTTCAACCGGGGGCTTCTCTTTGCACCCATGCTAAAGATGAGCACGTGGTTTGAGTATTTGGTTTCCTACCGATCGCAAATTTTGCTGGGAGGCTTTTCAAAAGAAGACCCGGCAGCAGGCGGTCTGCTGCAGAGCTTTTGGGAGGCATACAGGTTCGAGCATCCTCAGCATCATGTGTATGTGCAGGGGCTGGATCTTCGCAAATGTGTGCCCATCAGCATATACGCAGATGAAGGTCGAGGATTGCGCAAAGCTCCCGTGCAAGTCGTAGGCTTCGAAACGATGTTTGGCCTGGAGACTGCCAACCGTCACAGGAAACTCTTATCTGAAGGCAGCCCGGGTGGATGCGCCAGTTTCTGGGAAGCTGCTGACCATACTGGTCGGGGATCATCACTGGCATCCAGAATCCTTCTATGGGTCTTGCCTCACTCAGCTTCCTGTATGGTTTTGTTCTGGCTGTTATGTTTGCAATTTGGGAATTAGGAGGTGAAAGTACCTCCTGGTCAGTGCTTCAACTCATGTAAGGCGTACAAGGCCGGCAGGAAGGACTTCTGGTACACTGTCATGAACTTTGCCATGGCGGATTTTGCCCGTGTCTGCCAAGCCGGTGTCAACTGCGACGGATGCACATGGTACCCATGTTTGGTGGGTGTCAAAGGAGATGCCCCAGCGCTGGCCAAGATTGGCCGCTTCAGCAGGTCTTTCCAGCATTGGCAAGGCAGTGCTGGCATTTGCCACATTTGTCTTGCTGGTCAACAGGGTATCAATTGGGAAACGATGGGTGCAGATTCAAGCTGGACAGCAACTCTCTTTGCACAGCGTCCATGGCGGCCAAGGCAGCCGTCATGCGTAATGCAAGTTCCATTTTGCACAACTGCGCCGGAGAGAGTTTTTCGCAGCGACTGTATGCATCTTGTGAAGCTTGGTGTGGCTCGGCACTTCCTGGCCAGCAGCATTATTGCGTTGGGAGAATGGGACGTGTTCCCTGGGTCTGCGAGTTCTGTCGCTGCCCTCCTGCATCATGCTCATGAAGATTTCGTGTATTCCTGCAAACACGAATTGAGGCAGACCCCACACCTGAAACTTTTTTCGAAAGATGGGCTTCACTGGCCACGTAGGTCAAGCTACCCTTGGGGCGGATGACTGTCCAAATGCAGTAGTTTTTTGCGCTTTGTCTATTGTGTTTAACCACATGCTGCATACTGTGTGTAGATTTATCAGCTGGCCACCCAGGATGGAAAGCAGCTGACAGCATGATCCTGCTACGATGGCTCCTTCGCGTGTTACAAGGTGCATGCGCATTATCCACCACAAACTGTACTCTGTGAGAATGATCGAAGTCGTTCCTTTTTAGATTACCGTCGTGTGTGTTACCGGTGTCCAATAGTATGCTGGAGTATCGTTTGCGCCAGTCTCAGTGCAGTTGTTGTTGTTGTTGTATTTGTATAGCAGTTTCATGAAAGTTTGATGTCAGGTGGGCCAGTCATATTTGCGCAGGAACAAGTCGGTCGCTGCGGCCATTCACTGTTGGAAAATGCACCGGACCATGCCCGGGCCATGATCTACCGTGCCATCCACGATGGCTGCGTGGGGCTTTTGCGCTTTTTCCAACTTCTTCACAAACGTGGATTATTCCTGACCCGACAAGATGCCAGCGACGCAGCTGGCGCAATGAACCTGTTTTGCCAAACATACACATACTTGGCACGGTCGTTTTTCGATCTTGGCCTATGCCGCTACCATTTGGAACCGACTCTGCACATGTGCCGTCATGTAAGCTATGGTTTGGAACAGGTCCTCCAGACTGGGGCTCCAGTGCTTGTGTCGCCAGGAGCGTGGCTGTGCGAGCAATCTGAGGATTTCGTTGGCAAGATTTCAAGAATCACACGCAGAGTATCCGCTCGGCTTTGTGCCCAGCGGACTTTGCAACGTTATCTTGTGAAAGTCTTTTTGGAGTGGGAGCGCTTGGGTGTCTGAAGCAGTCTTCATGGGCCCTGGCTGTAGCGCATATCTTTCATAAGCATGATGAAGCCCTAAAACTATGCACAGACCCTTGATGCAGTTCCCAAATCCATGCACTCCATCCTAACGAGCTGCATGGTGCAGCAGATGAGCGCCGCCCGGAGAAGTGTAGGCAAAGGGTTGAGGAGTTCAGGGTTTTACTTGGAGGTAGCTGGGCATGGCTTTCCTAGTGACAATACAGGTGCCGAGGGGAATGGCTGTTTAGGTTCGAGTGCTGGGTTGCCTTGTTGGAGTGAAAATAATAGGCCCAGAAATTAAGCGAGTATTGTTGCGTGCATATAAACCTACCGCTTGGATACTGCCCCCAGCCAAATGCGGTGCATTACTCTATGCTTCACTGCTGTTGCATATATGTATATGCCTTTAAGATCTCAAGTTCTACGCACTGTTACTGGGTGGGTGCAGTCACCAAGCAAAAGGATGTATCATTCGGAGGCTTTTTGGGGTGTTTGCAATGAGAAGGGGAAAAGGGATGGATCTGTTTTTCCTACGCTAGTTTTCGATGTTTTCAGGAGTTCGAGGAAGCTTTTAGATTGTGCAATGTGTTTGCCAAGTTATACATGTCTGAAATTGTTTTTATGGCCTTGTTTGGGTTTCAGTACATCATGGCCCCAACATGTATGTCTGAAATGGGTTTTGAGCATCTTTACCGTTAGCTTAGGTCTGAAATGCTTAATAACCATCCTTTGATGATATAAAACGGGTCTTTTCCCAAAACGAGCCTTGACAATGGGCTGTCCAAAATTTTGGGGTCCCGGTTGAATTCAGGTAGGGGTTTAGGGTATAGGGCTCAGGGTTTAGGGTTTACGGGTTTAGGGCTTAGGGTTTAGGGTTTACGGCTTAGGGTCTTTGTATAAAGAGGTCCAAAGACTCCCAGGAGCCGTAGGGCCCAATGTGGGAATTATCTATAGACTGAGGACCCTATAGAACTCCAGTTTTCATTTCTTGTTGGCTTTTCTTTCCATGTGATTCTCCATGATCCTTACACCCCATGGTTCAGAGTTTAGGTTTTAGGAGCCCCTAGGGGAGACTTAGTCCCAGGCAGCGCATCCAACGCCATTCTGCTTCATCGGCTTTTTGGCAGCAGCCAGAGTATGCTACATTCATAACAATCCTTTTCGATTCTGGTATGTGGCGCGCAAGAAAGGTTGGTCTAGCTTTTCCCCAAGCGGACATCGAAGCCCAGCAGGCCATACCAAGACCGAGACTGCTGTCCCTATGAAACGGGCCTATATGGGCTAACATGGGTCTCCATGCTGGTTCGAGGTAGGACTTTGCATTGCTGGGAAGAGTTTTCAACTCCCATTGATCTAAGAATATATAATGGGGCCGGGTAGTACAACAAATAGTCCGCAAACATGGCAGTACTGTTTTGGGAGCAGTTTGCTGTCGGAGGTTTTTTTTCACCCCCAACCCCTATGAACAGGATCCTATACAAGTCATATGATATTCATACTTTTTGTAGGGGATTGGGGACACCAAAATGCTCTCACTACAACCCCGATTCAAGGCCGCATAGAGTACCAGTTCCCGTGTCGTTTTCCGTGTACTTAGGTGTTTGGGTTTTGGGTAATAGTACGTGAGTTTAGTACAGGTTTTGGGTAAGTATCTGATATGATTGTTAGGCCCTTGGATCCTCGGAGTTTCATAGCTAGCGGAGTGTATCACCATGCTTACTTTTATGAGGCCCTAGGCTGAGAAAAGCATGGTCGTGCCGAAATCATGGAGCGGGCCATGTGACGCGCACTAGGGTGTTGATAGATCTTTTGTACCCGACCATGGTAAAGTAGTTCCAACATTGTGCTGCCATGACAGGACTCTCCAATGGAGTTCCTTAGGTGGACCCCCCACCCAGTAATAGTAACCGCCCCAAACCTCAGGAATTGAGGTTGAAGACGCCCTTCATGAACAGTCTCCAAGGAAGGCCCAGCAAATGCACGCCACCGCCCAAAGCCAAAAGTTGAAACCCACTTCTGCTTCGGATTTTGGTTTACTGATGAGAGGTTAGGTCTTCTTGCTTCTTCTTTTCCTGTAGGAAGGTCTCAGCACAACTTAGGCCATCTGGCAGCCTTCAAAAGCATTTGAAGGGGAACTTTGGGGTATCGTGCACCCCCTTGACCTGGCAGAATGTGATGTTTACAAAGAGTACAATGTTTCTTGGGGGGTAACAAGGCTGCATCAAACTTGATTAGGAAGAATTCTGGCAAGTAGAAGAGCACTCCCCATGTCATACGGGTGGTTGTCAAGTTGAGGCTCTGTTGCTATAGGTTGAGTCTTGCCCCACGCATTAACAGTGCACAGCAGGGGTCATATTAAGGCTCTGCATATTTACATTACAAATATTAACCAACCCTAAACCCTTAAACCCCTAAACCTTAAATCCCTGTTGATGAGTGGGGGCAGTGTCCAAGCTATAGGGCTCAAGCGTCAGTGTCGTATACAGGGAAGCATGAAGCATCATGAAGGGCGCAATGTTGGTAGCTATGCGTGCGAGTATTCAGGAAGCAGTTCAAGATTCAGCGGTGCAGCTGTTCAACTATTCCCCTTCCCCAACTGATAGACTCCTTCCACCCCTCCAATAAGACATCTTCCTGTCATGTTATCGTGCTACTGTTGGGTATAGTCCGCCCCTGATCTACCCTAGTCCTTGTTCGGAGACCCCCCAAAAATGGCACCTCTAATTTCCGAAAAGCTCCAATGAAAAGAGCTTCGCACCGTGGGATGGTAATCTGGGTTGCTGTTAAGGAACTTAAACTAAGTTACTATATTGGGGAAACCCTGTTATTTACTATATATACCCAATATAGTAACTTAATTTAAGTTCCTTAACAGCAACCCAGTAATGGGTGTGGGGTTTAGAAATTAATTCTTCAGGTATCCAGAGGCTCACAGATACCGGCATTTGGCACCTGATGCTGGAGCAGTTGAAACTTGAAGCCCCAAACCCCAAACCCTAGACCCTACAGTTCGGCTTAGGGTCAATACAATATGCCCCAGACAAGCCTTACCTTGAACCCCAAAGTATATAAGTTAATGGCCTTTCTGGCTGAAAGGGGGTTGGGGGTGGACTAGTATTTACCTACTTCTGGGGTCCAGGTAGGCTAAGGCTCTTAGGACTGTATGGGGCTTTGTGACCGAAGGCTTGGGATTTGGGAAGGTAAGATTAGGGGAGAGGGTTTAGGGTTTGGGGTCTTACTATGAAAAGCCCAAAAATCTCATAACTAAAGGTCAGCCCACTTGAAGGTTGTTGAAAAGAAATGCGTCAAGTAGCTTTATTTTAGATTGTCCAGTTGTTGAGGCCCGTCCCTGCCAACCTTTTGTGCCTACAGGTAACCCTGAACCCTAAACCCACTACCCACGCCGGGGATCTTAAACCAAGGATCACTCCAAAGACCAGGATTTAGGGTTTAGCGCGACCCTAACCCTAAACCCTAACAAGTATAGCCTCAGACACCCTCAGCATTAAGCCCGAAGACCCAAATCCTCGACCCTCTGCCGCATAGAGTTTTTTGAGTTTAGGGCTAAATCCTCAACCCCAAGACCTAAAGCTCTAAACCCTGGAAACACATCAATATCCGAGCGCGGAAAACTCAAAGTAAAGCCTTAGCCATTTCGGAAACACCTAGAAGGAGGGACCCCTAGTTATAAGATGGGTTGTAGTACTAGGGATATGTGCGGTAAGTAGAAGTTCATATAGGCCTTGCAGTTAAGGACTTGTATAGTAGCTTCCAAACTGTTACCCTCACAATGGTACCCCTAATTGTTGGAAATCCCCATATGCATAGTTCTCTAAATAGGGGCCCCCAGACCACCCTAAACCCCAAACCGTAAACCCTAAACCCTGAATCCTAAATCCCTAACCCCAAACCCTAAACCCCAATCCCAGTTGCTATGGACCTCCCTTACCGGCTGGCGGAACCTTAGTGCCGGCGTTGCCAGCTCCAGGCCTAATCTCAAAGGGCTCAAATTGTGGGATGAAGGAAGGTAGGGTTTAGGGTTTAGGGTTTCAGTGTTTAGGGATGGGGAAATTAGTAGAGTACGTATACTAAGGTTCCTTTACCCCACCTATCCTCATCCCGCCTTTTGAGCCCCCTGACAATTGGTGGGAGTTTGCCCAACCCTAAACCCTAAACCCTAGGAGTATATAAGGTTCTGGCTTCAAGTCTTAGGGCTTAGGATAACCCTTGGGGGTTTCTAGAGGGTCAGCCTAGACCCTTGGAAAAGGTAAATATTCCAAAGCTTTGGGTGCGAAGCCCTTGTTGTAAAAGAGTACATAGGCTTCTCTAGTCAGAGTTTAGCGTTTACGGGCGTTGCTAGAAGGATTCAGTATGGATTGATGGATCTATAAGGTGTAGGGTTCAGGATTCAGGGTTGATAGTGTTTCCAAAAATCTGATGAGTCAATCCGATCATCGGGATTCTGTTTTTTGCGGCCTGCAAACGGGACCTCTAGCATGGGCAATGCTCCTGAGTCTTGATCTTCCTTCTTGTGGATTGTTTTCTTTTGCTTCGGATTTGTTAGGGCTATGCGCTGCAATATAATACCTAATATGCGCATTTATTTTTGTATATATGTCTATATATATATACTCTTGACTCTAGAGAAGGCTTGTGGTTTAGGAGTATGGGTTGTTGGGCTTGGCGGTGGTACTGACATTTGACCCATAGTCTAAACTCCTGCAAGGGGGATCATATAGGGGACTACAATAGGGGTTATGAAGGGGTTACTAGCAGTTTAGACTATAGCTCCTTTGGGCTTGGGATTGACAGTGAAGGCTTGGGAGTTTAGAGTTCCGGGTGTTGTGTTGAGGAGCTTTTGGTTTCGGATTCTACGGTTCGTTGGTGTGGTGGTCATTCCTTAAGGGTCCGAGGACCCTAATAATAGGGCCCAAATACTATAATCTGAATGGTATTTGGGCCTTAAAACCCCATTATTTGGGTGTTTGGACCCTTAGGGATTGAACGATCCTAAACAAGTTTTGGGTTTGGGCTCTGCAGCTGAGTGTTTAGGAATGCAGGCTTTAGAGCTTCGCGTAGGGCTTGGAATTTGGGCCAGTTGAGTATACTGATGCGTCAAAGTTGTCTGTTTTTGCTGTAATTGTGTACTGCAAAAAAGGAACCAGGATGCCTAGGTATAGGGCTTACCTAGAGCCACACGGTTTAGAGTTATATAAGGGTTTATAAGCCCTGAAGCCTAAACCCTTAACCGTATAGGGTCTTCGTAGGTTTGGTGTGGTTTTGTTGGCTGCTATTTTTTGACCCCAAGAGGGTACTGATCCCTTCATACAAACATTTACATTCCTCCACCCCTAAAATCAACTATTCCGCACAAGAGACTAAATACTCGGCGACATGTCAAAGATTAGGGTTTGACTTTGCTTGGATAGTAGCCCTGAACCCCAAACCCTACATGAAGTGATTTTCGTACAGGTTTTGGGCAAGTATATATTTTATCAGGTCCTTGGACCCTTAGGGCTACTGCTCAAGGACATTAAGGCCCAATGTAGGCAGTATTTATAGACTTGGAGTCCTACCCTGAGTCACCTAGACCCTTCAACAAGGCAAAGATACCACATAGTTGGGTACAAAACCTCCTTCCACCGTTACATTGGTTGCCACATAACCCTGTAATGCCACACCCTTAACTCAAAGCCCTAAGCCCTAAATCCTATAGAAGCCATAGCTTGAGGAAGTGTAGGGGCTTAATGCTTGGTGTACCGGCTACTCTAAGTACCCCCCCCCCCCTTCCATACCATCCCTATGAACCTCTATGTGAACCCAGATTCCATGTTAGTTTTCCATGTCCTTTATCAACTGACTTTTTGCTCCTTGGGGCAAGTATCGCTACACCCTAAATCCTAAACCCTGAACCTTAAATCCTATAAACCCTAAACCCTAAACCCGCCTAAATCCCAAAACCTTAAATCCTATAAACCCACAACCCAAAACCCCCCTAAATCCTAAATCCTAAACCTTAAATCCTATAAACCCTAAACCCTAAATCCTAAACCCTAAACCCTAAACCCCCCCCCCTATACCCTGAACCCTATACATCCTAAACCCTAGAAAAGCCAAACAACGAACATCCAACGAGGCGTCGTCAGCTTCTGGACGGTCACTGGATGCCTTGGGATGAGCTCCGAATGGGCTTGGGAACTTAGAAAGGTTTAGGAATTAGGGTTTTTGGGTTAGGAGAGTGTAGCGGTTAGGGGTTTAGGGGTTTACGGTTTAGGGTTTAGGGTTTAGGAATAAGGGTTTAGGGTTAGGAGAGTTTAGGGTTTAGGGGTTTAGGGTTCAGGATTTAGGGTTAAGGATGCAGGGTTTATGAGAGTTTAGGGTTTAGGTAATGTTTAGGGTTCAGGGTTTAGGGCGGAGGGTTAAGGGTTGCAGGGGTTGGGAGTCCGTAGCGGGTTGAGAGTTTTGGAATTCAGGGGTGGATTATTCAGGTTTTACACCTTTAAGATGTTGTAGGGGCCTACAAAGAATTTGCACGGCACTCGGAAAGAAACTTAGAAAGCGATTTGCAGTCACTTCAGAATGCTACTACATCTGCTTTTTCCAAGCATTCTAAGATGCAAGATATGACAAAAGTTGAGAAACCCATGCGCTAATTGTTAGAGGCTTTCGAGCTGTGGTTAAACGGTTAGGGAACTTTGCACGGAAAAAGGGAGCTTACAGTAATCCTTACATAAAGTAGAAACCCACATAATATCTGTTCCGTTAGCCCCTACTAAGCCATAAAACCCTTATATAACCTCTTACCCTGCTACCAACCCTCTGGTAAGGCATTCTGGGGACGAAGGGCTATTAGGCGATAAATGCTTCATGAGCCCCGTTGGGCTCTGCTTCGCATTTTGCTGGTTTAGGGTTTAGGGTTTAGGGCTGGAACCTCAGATCCTCTATTCAGGGCTTTCCTAAAATTCTGGGTGCCGTTTTGGGGGTCCCTATGATGAGGGTTATAGTATCTGGGGGGTCTATATTGGGGCCCTTTTTTAGAGAAAGTACAAATTTCCAGATTCTCAATGACCATTCTTGGGATTTTCACTCGCAGATACTCACAAGTGGATACCACGGAGTACCTAGCTAGGAAAAGAGCTTCCATGTTGGAACCGCCTCCTGGACCTGTCCAACACCATGCTTTGCTCCCAGGGTTCGGGGATCGGGCTCGGGCATGCAAAAACTGAACCGGGCCTTTTCGAACAGTTATGCCTACAGAATCCTCAGCAAAGTCTTCTTGCAACCCCGTTTTGATTTGGGGTCCGATACGTGCCTGTGTTGAGAAATTCAGCGTGGAGCCTCTAGTGAAGACAGCTTTGAGATCTGTTTATTCAGGGGTCAGGGCATCTTTTGGGTAGAAGGTTTGGGTCGGATTTAGGGATTAACGAGGTTCAGCCAGAGAACTGCGTTTAGGGGTACTTGGAGGGGTCAGCCATATAAAGGCATTTAAGGGGTTAAGGGTTCAGTTATGAATGGCCAGTAGAAAGCACTGCTGATA
>CAJNIZ010008481.1:4509-14626 GCA_905231905.1 Symbiodinium pilosum
GGAGTTTAGACAATGGGTCATATAGGGGTTATAGGGTATATATATCCTAGGGTTATATAGGGGTTATAGGGTATATATCCTAGGGTCATATAGGGATTATCGGGTGTATATATATATATCCTAGGGTTATATAGGGAGTAGAGAGTATAGATAGGGGTTATACAGGGATAATGGCAAAGAAAATGGAACATACTATTTAGGGTTTAGGGTTTAAGGTTAAGGGTTTAGGGTTTGGGTTTCGGGGTTTAGGGTAGTTTAGATTTTAGGGTTTTGGGTTGAGGGTTTTCAGTTTAGGGTTTGAAGTTTAGGGTTCTTTGTTCCGTCGTTTTAACACCCTCAATTCTCAAAAGCCAAAACTGTGTAGATTGCATGAAGGCTTGAGTAAGGGCTGGAGGATTGAACCTTCAGGCGGTTCCGCGTTACAGGTTTACGTTTCATTTAGTGCCTTTTGTTGTGGATGTGAGGTTTGAGCTCTAGACTCTAAACCCTGTGCCAAACCCTACACCCTAAACCTTAAATCCTAAACCTTAAATCCTAAACCCTAAACCCTTGACCCAATACTTTTGGTGAGTTGTCCCTGACTGCCGGGGTCGCGGGGTTCGATGAGAGCAAGCCTCCTAGGGCTCTTAAGAGGAGTCCTAGCCCTTATAAACTGGGTTGCTGTTCTGGGTTGGCCATGGGGATATTTAATGTAATATTTTCCCTAATGGCTTTAATAGGGGACCCGTCCCCTATATTAACATTTTTCAACGGGGTTTAGGGGCCAACCCAGTGTTAAAGGGTTGATGGTTCAGGGTTTAGGGCATAGGGTTTACGGAAGTTAACTTAAGCCACCATGATGGGTATATATGTATATATACCAGGTAATATGGGTCCCTAATTAGCTTGGTAGGTAACTTAAACTAAGTGCCCTAACAGCAGCCCAGTAAACCCTGTTGACGGCTTGTTTGTGGTTCAGGCTTCCGACCTCAAACTGTAGACCCTAAACCATAAAACCGTGTGCGGGCTTTCTTGTTGAATGCATGTAGACCCGAATTCATCCAAGGCGCGAGGACTTGATGCGCCTGCGCACTTGCCGTTGGAAGACAACATGACGCACACCTGAGTAGTATCTTATTTGGGGATGCTATGGTACTATAGAGTAAGATTATATCCTCCTTTTGGGGTATAGTATTCTATATGAGGAATATAATCTTACTGGATCGAACCACCAAAAAAAATGCTACTCACTCATGCTGATGCTTACGTTTGCCGGGTGAAAGTCGACGCCTATGTGCCGAGCTTGTCCACGACAGCTCCTCCCTTCGGCCTTAACAGCAGCCCAGGTAGATGCAAGGAGGAGGCAGAGACCTTGAAGTCTCAGCTCCAACAGCCCTGAACTTGGGACACCGAGCTTGGGACACCCTTCGATCCACTATGGGCTATTAGACCTTAAGGGTACCTTAATCTACCCTTAATAGGGTCCTAATAGGGAATTTTAGGGTGTAATAGCCCATAGTGGATTTAAGATAAGGGAGAGCTCTTGTGGTCGCAAGCCGTCAATGCGCGCACCTGCTTGCATCTCTTCACCCTGTGCAAGGCGGAAATTCAACTGGAATGTCTCAAGTATTGTGTCTTAATACCGCACAAAGCCCTGAACCCCAAGCTCTACATGAACCCTCAATGCCCACTCCATAAATTTGAAGCCATAATTGCCCATTTCTATTCCCTATCCTCTGAACCCTAAACCCTAAACTTCCGCCCTCTGTGTGCAGACTCCGTTGTTCGCATCCTCCTGCGTCAGTACAGGTCCTAAGGAATACATTTGCATGTTTTCCACCTCGCATACTTGCTGGGTACTGGACCCACTCTGTAACAGTTGGATAATATGTATACTATGGTTATATAAAAGGAATAGACCTTAACATGACCCCTAGCGTGGGGGGGGAGTACCCAACTTATATGCATGTAGGACCAACGCAACCCGTAATCCGTAGATTTTGATTGCAAGCCCTGAACGTAAGCAGTGCCATGACATTTCAGTTTTAAGGTGGAGGACAGGAGACAAAAGCAACATGCTGAACCCTATGCCTAAGGGTCCACGTGTGCAATAACTGGATACCTGCTGTTTTGATTGGGGAAGTCTAGTACAGGCTTTGTGGGATTATGTGGTTATTAGGTAGTTGGACCCTTAGGTCTTCCAGAACCTACAAACCAGGTGTAACTCTATAATGATAGTATTGGCCAAGCTATAGCGACCTCCACCTTAAATGGCGGTTTACATACATCGCATATAGCAGTTTAGGGTGTAGGGTTTAGGGCTATGTGACCCCTACAATCCCGCACAAGGGACCCTACATGAAGCCCCCCAATGTGAAAGGGCGCTGTCCCGATGTGCTTTCGTTGCTCCGGAGTGCATGCATCTCTGGCTGGAAAATTCCCCTAAGGGTCTAGGATTTAGGATTCAGCTTGCCGATTTGGGTAATAGTAACTGTAGTACAGGTTTTGGGCAAGCATATTAGATTATGGGGTATTTGGACCTTTAGGGTTCCGTATAGGGTTTAAGGATTTCTCAAAAGGGGGGTAAGTTTGAGGACCCTAGGGTTACACGGGAGCTTGATAGGGCGGATTGTGGGGGTTACCTTTACGGACCAGGAAGCGACTTTTCTGAACAACTCCCATAATTGTTGGGTTTGGGTCTTTCGCTTTGACAGTGCGAAGCCGAAAAGTCCTTCATTACGGTTTAGGGTTTAGGATTTAGGGCATGTAGCATTCAGAGTTTCCTGGATTCTGTCCAGTTCGCGATGACGAGGTACAAGCCACAGTAGCCCCCAGAGCAACAAATGCAGAGTTGGAAAGACTATTTCAACCTCGATGGGAGGTTCTCAAAGTTTCGGCTCCCCGCAGAGGGGTTTCTAGTATTTTTTCCTTTTGTGGCCCCCGATTGATGGAAACTACCATACAAGCGCAACAGGTTAAGCTCTATGAACCCGAAACAAAACCCTACACCCAAAAGTTGGAGCTCTAAACCAGAAAGCCTGCGGACGACCTCTTACAAGCGGGACTGCCTCATTCGAACATATGGTGTGTTAAGGTTTAGGGTTTAGGGTCATTGTTTTGTAAGGTTTAGGGTTTTAGGTTTATTACGCCCCACGCCCATGCCCTTCAAAACTCGAACACCTAGTTCAAACCCCTAAGTAAACCCCCCAAGATATGCCTTTGTTTGACATTCTCAGGGGTAGAAACCCTAAACCCTACTAAGGTCCAGGCACACTCAGGTCCCAGAGGCTGTGTGCCTCCCTTTCACGTAGGATCTAGGGTTGAGGGTTCAGGGTTCTGGGTTTAGGTTTAGGAGTTTAGGGATTAGCGTTTAGGGATTAGGGTTTAGTGTTCAGGGTCACTGACTAGAAAAGGGTATTGAGGTACACTTGAGGCATGATGTTTTCCAAGGTTCTGGCAGTTCTTTCCGGATATGTTTTGCCGTCACGCAGGATGATACATCTTAAGCTCTGAACCCAAACGCTCAAGCCTGACACCCCTAGACCCCTATAAATTTGCAACTCGGAAACCATGGCCCTTATCATATATTCCCTAAACCCTACATCCTAAGCCCTCAACCCTAAACCTTGACCCTAAACCCTCAACCCTGAAGCCTCAACCCTCAACGCCAACCCCCAAACCCTAAACTCTAAACCCCAAACCCTAAACCCTAAACCCTAAACCCTAAACCCCAAACCCTAAACCCTAAACCCTAAACTCAATCCCAACTTGTAAAGTTTGGGCGAAGGAACGACTTTGCCTTGGAGGGCGTTGCATGCCTTCAGCAACTTGGACCACAGGAACTAGGGTTTAGGGTTTAGGGTTTTAGGGTTTTAGGGTTTAGGGTTTAGGTTTTAGGGCTTAGGGTTTAGGATCTACACTCCTTAAGGGGGACTATATAGGTCTAGGCTAAGAGGGTTTAGGGTAATAGGATTCATAATTTGTGGTGCGTCTAGGGTGCTGTTTGTGATCTGGCTTCAGGGCTTTGAGGTTTTCGGGCTGTAGGATTCAAGTCCTGATGTTTTCGAGTTTCATTGGCTTAGCGTTTCTAGGATACAGGGCTATCGGGGGTTTAAGGGTTCAGGGATACAGGGCTCTATGATAAGTGTGCGAGGGCATAGGAAAGCCTCCTTTTTATGTAGGTTTAGGGTTTAGGGTCTTTCCGTTTTTCTCCAGTTGATTGTGATCTTGTTCAAGGCCTATAGAATCTCCTTTGGATTTAGCTTGGACCTTAGATCCTTAACCCCCCTGAGATTTCCTTATACTCCTATTATAGGTACCTAAGGGTTAACCCTTAGACTTGGTCCTGAGCGCCACGTAGAAAACTGCAACCTTCCAGTTTAACCCGAATTGCCAGGTTTAGGGATGTGTGTCAGAGTTATCGACTGGCTTGCCGGGAAGAAACGCCTTCTTTCGAAACCCTAAACCCTAAATCCTATATGTCCCTGAGTCATTACCCCTACAGAACCCCAGGTACTGTAGAATTGAAAGCCTACATCCTAAACCCTAAACCCCTATCCCTAAACCCTATACCAAAACACTAAAGGGTAGTTTCTATAGATGAGGAGACCCCCAAGAGAACTCACATTATGCTATAATCCTTGTCATGAAGACCCCTAAAAA
This sequence comes from Symbiodinium pilosum, assembly GCA_905231905.1. NCBI lineage: Eukaryota > Dinophyceae > Suessiales > Symbiodiniaceae > Symbiodinium > Symbiodinium pilosum. The sequence continues at coordinate 9,151 of CAJNIZ010008481.1, forward strand.
GGGTGCCCCCCCAATGCTTGGAGAACCCCCGCTGAGATACGTCACGCCAGCCCTGTAGACATTAAACTTACCCTAAACCCTACACCCCAATCCATAAGCCCCCCCCAATCCCCAAACCCTAAACCCCAGACACCCAACCCCCAAACCCTAAACCTCACACCCTAAACCCTAAACCTTAAATCCAACCCTTAAACTTGGTAGGCCTTTGGGTTCCTTAAATATTTTTCCGTTATAATGAGGATAGTATTGGTCTTATAGGGACCCATCTATACTAATTTTTTACAAGAGTCTCTAAAGGCCAACCAAGTAAACCTTTAACCTCACACCCCAACCCTAAACCCTAAACCCTAAACCTTAAACCCTAGACCCTGAACCCTGAACCCTAAACCCCAGACCCCCAAAAAGTCTCCCGGCTGAGGTACATCATGGCTGTAACCTCTGCGCTGAGCCTAGGAGCCGGTGAGAACACGGAGAAGGCAGCCTGAAGGGTGAAAGTCCCCCTTCAGTAGATAGAATATAGGGTTTAGGGTTAAAGGTTTAGGGTTTAGGGTTTAAGGTTTTAGGGTTTAGGGTTTAGGGGTTCTAGTCCCCCTTTAAGTAGATGGAATATGGGGCATATATTGGGATAATGGAAAAGAAAATGGAAACTACTCTTTAGGGTTTAGGTTTCAGGGCATAGTCCCCCGCAAGTAGATAGAATATAGGGTTTAGGGTTTAGGGTTATAGTCACCCTTAAGTAGATAGAAGGTAGGGTTTAGGGTATGCAGTCTCCCTTAAGGAGATAGAATATGGGGTATATAGGGATCATATTGTAATATACCCAAAGCCTTATTCTATCTACTTAAGGGTGACTATAGGCTTTAGGGGTTTCAGGGGTTTCGGCTTTACGGGTTTAGGGGTTAGGGATTTAAAGGTTTAGGGGTTCAGGCTCTTGGGGTTTAGGAGGGGTTTAGAGGTTTACGGGTTTGGGTTTCGGGCTTTTAAGGGTTTAGGGTAAGGATTCAGGGATTGGGGTTTAGGGTTAGGGGTTTGAGGGTTAATGATTTAGGGGTTCAGGGGTGTAGGGGTTTAGGCTTTAGGGGTTGAGGAGGGGTTTAGAGGTTTGGGACAAGCCCGAATTAAGTGTTTGATTTGTTCCCAAAATAGACTTTTGCACGGCCAAATTAGATGTTGGATCTGTCCCCAAAATAAACTTTTACAAGGCCAAATCAAGTGCTTGATTCCCTCAAAACAGACATGTGCACAGCAGTCTACATGTTTGATTGTCCTCAAAATAAACACCTACACAGCAAAACTAAGTGTTTGCTTGTCCGCAATATAGACATTTACGCGGCGAAATTAAGTGTTCGATTTCCCTCAGAATAGACACTTATACTGGCCTCGTGTAAGTCTCTAGTTTGCTACCAAGAAGGCCTAAAGAGTTACTGTTGGAGGAAGCTCCGAAGACATACCTATCACTGCAGCACACGCTCAAAACACCATGCGAATGAAATTGTGCTTCTGTTGAAAGTTTTGGCTCGCAGCGGACCAACCCACTTCGTCGGCCATGAGCTCCTCCGACTCTGAAACCCCGACGTGGCGAAGAAGCCCAAGCCGTTCGTGAACGCCACGACGGCCAGGTGCTGGGCCTCTTGCTCGTATTCGGGCCGGTTCTCAAACCGAAAGGAGGCTGCTGCGCGTGGGGTCCGCGACATTGCTCGGCGTCGGGTCGGCTCTCGAACGGGGCCTACGGTGTTCGAATTTGGGCTTAGTTAGGTGTATATACTTGGGTATATAGAGATAGATGGGAATATACAGGACTTGCAACTTTAAGGGTTTTGGGATTTAGGGCCTTGAGTTTAGCGTAACATGCTTCAGGCCTTTGGGTTCAGGGCGGGCATAAGGGTGGGTTTAGGCTTCAGAGCCTGTGGTCAGAGATGTGGCAGTCGACTTCTGCATACCTAGAGCCCCTCTCACCAAAACGCAGTCAAAGCTTTCACACTATCAAACCCTAAGCCCAAAAGAGTAGTTTCCATTCTATTTTCCATTATCCCAATATCCCCCATTTGACCCCTCTAGAATTTAGTAGTTTCCATTTTCCTTTTCATTATCCCAATATAGCCCCAGTATAATTTCAAGACGCCAAACAAAACAGCAAGTTGACTGTGGCCCAAGTAGGATGCCATCTACAGGTGGACTTCAATGGATCTGGTACCTTATGCGAAGGGTAAGGGAAATTGTCCAGCTGGGAACTACCCTGCTGCAATGGATGGACTACTAGCTCGAGATCTACATCATCCCTCTACGAAGCATCCTAGTACTAAATGCGTTTTAGGGTCTGGCTGGGGTTTATGGGTTCAGTCTCAACCCCAAGCCTGTGTGCCCGAACAGCACATCTCCCAAACCCCTAGAACCCCTAAAGCGTGTAGAATGACAGCTTTTTTGGGCGTTGCTTTAGGGATTCCGGGATGCGATTTTGCCCACGTCGAGGTCCAGGTATAAAATCCTGTAGCTTCTCATTCCTAAATCCTAAACCCTAAATCCTAAACCCTTTCAAGGTTCCCTAAAGTAGAAGGTTGAACCAACCCTCCACTCCCAACCCTCATCCCTAAACCCTAAGCCATGAACGTTACCCCCTAAATCCTAAGTCCTAATCCTTAAACCCCAAACTCTACACCCCTAAGCTCCTGAAACCTAAATCCTAAACCCTAAACCCTATCTACCCATATTATTATGGTAACTGAATTCTATACCCATTACGATAACTTAATTGAACTTCCCCTAAACCCGAAACCCTAAATCCTAAACCCTAAATCCTAAACCCTAAATCCCTAAATCCCCAAGCCCTAAACCCTCATCCCTAAGTCCTAAGCCCTGAAGTCTTGGAGCCTAACTCGAGGCCGGCTTGAGACGCCGACTTGTCCAAGAAGCCAAGGCTTTCTCATTTTGGGCTTAGGGCTTGGGATTTAGGATCTAGGGTCAAGTGTTTGGGGTTTGGGGATTTAGGGTTTAGGGTTCAGGGTTTATGATTTAGTGTTTAGGATTTAGGGTTTGGGGTTTGGGATTTAGGGTTTAGGATTTAGGGTCTAGGGATTTAGGGTTTAGGGTTTGGGATTTTTAGGGTTTGGGATTTAGGGTTTCGGGTTTAGGATTTAGGGTTTGGGATTTAGGGTTTAAGATTGAGGGTTCAGGGTTTAGGATTTAGGGTGTAGGGGAAGTTAAATTAAGTTAACATAATGGATGTATAGTTCAGCTACCATAATAATATGGGTTTAGGGCTTAGGGGTTGGGATTTAGGGCTTAGGGGTTTAGGAGTTAGGGTTTTGGGAAGCGTGCTGCCACCTGAGGCAAAACGGACTTGCCAAGACATGTTAAAGACCACGAGTGGAAAACAGCAGGGCAACCTGCAGATTTTGTATCGGCTACGCACATGATGGCATTGCGGAAGTTTCATGACAGGCAGTTTTTGCACTTCCGCGCGCTTTGGGCAACCTCACTTCTCCAAGAGGGCATGTTGTTGCAATGCCAGAGCTTTGGCGCACCGATTTGAGCTTGGGCACCGTTCGTGTAGCAGGGTTGCGCTGGATTTCAGGGTTTAGGGTCTATTGTTCCCCCCCTGAGTAGATAGAATATGGGGTATATGTGGATCTTATTGTAATGTACCCAAAGCCATATTCTATCTACTTAAGGGGAACTATCGTGTATAGGAGTTTAGGGTTCAGGGTTCAGAGCTGAGGGGCCTAGGCTCTAGGGTTTAGGGTTTGGGGTCTAGGGTTTGGGGTTCTCCCAACCTAGGTTGCGTCTTTATTAGGTCTACTTGGGTTACTTGAGGTTACTTAAAGGGGTACCTTGGTGGGAGTAGTATTGGTTGGGATTGGTTAGGGATTCGGGAGGTTGATGCGGGTTTGGGGTTTGCGGCGTAGGATTGAACGGTTTCACTCTCTTGTTGTCTTTATCAGGGCGGTTGGGTATGGATTCATAAGGTAGTCCGGTATTAGTTCCCGTAAGACAGTCCCTCGTATCCATTCCCCCACTCCCTCCCTACTAAGTAATTAAAAGGGACCCTCCAGGATGTTGGTTTAGGGGTTTAGGGTTTAGGGTTTAGGATTCAGGGGGTTGGGGTGCCTCAAATAGACGTTAGCATGAAACTGGTAGTTGTTCAGACTTCCACACCGTACAATCCCTATAAGGCCCGATATAACCCTAGTTTGCATTTCGTGTACCATGTTCTTTTCCATTTCATTCTCCGTTATTCCCCTATACCCGAACCCCTGGACCCTATAGACCCAATCATTAAGTACTGAACCCTAAACCCTAAACCCTAAACTCCTATAGTAGTTCGAGCTTGAACCCCCAGAGCCCGGCTTTACGCGTTTGGGTTATGTTGGTGCTTGCTCTGTGACACGGCTAACCGTGATGGCAGCATCCGAGCAAAAGAACCTCTTAGGGTTTAAGGTTTAAGGTTTAGGGTTTAGGGTTTAGGGGTTTAAGGTTTAGGGTTTAAGGTTTAGGGTTTAGGGTTTAGGGGTTTAAGGTTTGGACCCTAAACCCTCAACCTTGGGTACTGCCCCCACCCAGTAACTGTCTAGATTAGGGGTCTTATGAAGGGCTATATATAACCATATTATAGTTATTATCCAACTGTTACTGAGTGGGGGCAGTATCCAACCTCAACCCTAAGAATGGAAAGCCTAGCGAACATTATCCTGTTCAATTGAGGGTCTCGCAGCACGAGAAGCAGAAGCACTGGAGGTTGTACCAGCTCAGCGGTTATCACGGATGCGTGGAAGGCATCTGAGACCCTAAGCCCTAACATAGTTCAGAAGAAACTGGGGATGCCAGAAACATTGTCACAGCATCCCGTTATAGCACTGATATACCTGGAGTAGAAAGTATCCACGAACCCTATCCTAAGGTTGTAGGCTCCCACCTTCGGATTCGACTATTGCAGGGTCAAGTGTTTAGACTAGGCGGCTCCATGGGCACTTCTAGGGGTTTAGGGTTTAGGGCAACGCTTCACCGGCTTGCTGTTGAGGACTTTTTGCTCAAGTTACCACTAGGAAACCTATACCCCACCTTCCTAAACCCTAAACTTCTCACCCTTTGTAGCCATCTGATAACAGCAGCCCATTTCCAGCACACAGGGGGAACCAGATTCCGATGCCTTAAGATGGAATGAAGGTTTGCCTTGACAAAGTCTAGAGTTGAGGCTTTCGGGCGGCCCTTAACCCTGTAGTCCCCCTAAAGTAGATAGAATATGGCTTTGGGTATATTATAGTAAGATCCCCATATACCCCATCTTCTATCTACTTGAAACCCTAAACCCTAAATAGTAGTGTCCATTTTCTTTTCCATTATCCCTATATAACCCCAACAATATACCCCATCTTCTGTCTACTTGAGGGGGATTATACACTAAACCCTAAACCTTGAATTGTAGTTTCCATTTTCTTTTCCATTATCCCTATATAACCCCTATATTCTATCTACTTTAGGG